>CABFWB010001214.1:48223-60097 GCA_902151455.1 Timema bartmani
CCCCCCCCCCCTGACTACACCAGTGTTGTACAGTCTCTTGATTTGGGTATGATTAAATGTTTCAAATAGGTGTACAGGAAGCAACTAGTGCAGAAGGCTCTATGTTTGATGGATGCGAGAAAAGAAAGGTGTTCAACTCAATATCAACGTCCTGCAGGCCATTCACTTTACTATTTCAGCATAGCTAAAAGTGACCCAGTTTGTAATCCAGAACTGTTTGGTAAAGTGTGGTCACGTCGAGAAAAACTAAGTAGGTTCAGAATTGATAAGAGATTGAAGGAAGTGGTGATGATGAAGATTGGATTTGATTGGGGGAAAGCACCACTAGCATGAACTTTGATGTGTATATGTCTGTGGACCAGGAGCTCGCAGCATGTGGTGTGGTGTGGTGTGTGTTGAAGAAATCTATGGTGAGGTGGGTAATGGAAGTTGCTTGAAGGAGGGGCAAGGTGTTAGTGAGGATGATGATGAAGCCGAGGCTGAACCAGTGCTAAGTTTTATGGAAACACTTCATGCATTTGAAACTATTAGAGTTTTTGTGTATGCACACCGACACGATATCACAGAAAGAGACCAAGCAAACATTGTTGATATTGAAAGCTTATTGTTCACTTTGGAAAGGAAAGGAGCTACTAAACAAATAAAGATAAATGGCTCTTTTTAAGAAGTAATGCAGAGTGTACTTGACAGTGGAAACAATATCATTATATGTGTACATTTTTTTGAATTAGTTATTAATCTAGGCAAATCTGATCGTTTTTACTTAATTTATGTAGGCTCCAGCAATTAACAATTTCCCGCATAATTTTTTTTTCTCCCAGATCCTTGATAAAAACGATGAATAAAGGTTTCACTGTATTTTGGTTGTGTGCATGGTTGGACTTATACATTTTTAATTTAAATTAATCTTTGATATGAATGACTGTCCTTCGCACATTAATTTTGATATTTTTGGAAAAATGAAATCTGCAAACAGAAATTAAACATGAGATCTAAGTTGATTTAGCAAGCTGTTGACCAACCTCTAAGCTATACATTGGGCATATTAATTTATTTATAGTACTAAGATACTCAAGTGTAACATATTATTAAAATGTTAGTGCCATCTTAAAAGCTTTATTTATTCCTCACTTTGATCATTCATTCTTTCTTTATAGTGATACAACTTTTCTTGGTTCTCTAGAGCTGGCCGTTTTTGACCCTTAATCTGTTTTGTTACTAGTTTTACTATTGGTTGTTTGGTAAACTGATCTGGTATAATTTTAGTTGCATTTTTAATAGGGGCAGGCAAATATTTTAAAATTTTAAAATTTATAGACATCAATTTCTGAATTATTTGTATTCAAACTTTTAATATTAAGTTCCAAAATTTTGAATTAGTGCGAATTTTTGAATACCTAAAAACTATTATTATTTGAAGAAAGATGTGTTCATTTAAGTTATTTTAAATAGTCATATTACTCTATTTAGTTTATCAAAACCAAATGAATGCTTCTGTGGTCTGGTGATCAGAGGTCTTGGCTACAGATCTGGAGGTCCTGGGTTCAATCCCTGGTATTTCCAGATATTTCTGTGAATCACTGGGTCTGGAACAGGGCCATCTCTAGAAAACTGATATTATCTGCGGAAGATTTGTTGTGCTGACCATATGGCAATCTCTATTCGCGCTAATGTTGGCACTATATTTGCCAACATTGGTCGGCCGCTCGGTCACTATAGCTCGCTTGCTGCCTGACACCATGTTTTTTTTAAACAAATAAAAATATAATTTGTAAAGAAACTACCTCTTTTCAGACACCATGATTATTGTTTATTTTATGCTAGCACTATAGACTTAGTGCGTATATACTGTAGATCAAATACAGAGATAAGTTTAATATTTATTGCTAGCTGCAATCACTAGTGGCCATATTCATGCCTGTGCAGATTAATAGTAATAAATCCATATTAACCTTTTTGGTGCTATTAGTGTTGGTATACAATTCAAATAAAAGTAACCATTAATAACTTTTGCTTGTATTGTTCTTTATATTTATTTTAACTCATATTATCTGCATGACATTTTTGCTGCAAACGAATTTCAATCATTTAAAAAACCATATTAAATTTTTTAAATTAAATTTTTTAATTTAAATTTTTTAAATTAGACTTTCACAGGGAAAGCTGTCAGGAGTCCCTTGCTCTGAGCAAGGACAACACCACAAGTTACAATGAGAACTCTTGTTTACAAGTCTCGGCTCACAACTAGTGTCTTCTGCGCATGCGCATACCCACATTCATGACGGTATGAATGCGCACACAATCTCCCACCATTTTGTGTCTTTGTCTTGCTGAATGCTCGTTACCTTGAAGATCACCATGTGTAGTGTCGTGTGCTATATTCATTTATATGGTCCTGCTAAGTAAAGTGTTACTGTGTTCATTTGAACATTCACGTCTACGATACTACTCTAACCTCTCAAACAGGTTATGGGCCCAGGTGCGCGAACGAAATAAGTACAAGTTAAGAGTTAAAAATTGAACTGTGACTTATTAATCATAGCGTGTGTGAAACCGCCATTAACCATGATGAACACGAACACTGCAAGAATTGAATGGCTCAACAAACAAAACTACGACACGTGGAAACTGCAAATGCAGGCCGTGCTAGTGAAAAACGACATGTGGGAATTTGTTATCGGCACAAATGTGAAACCGAAACTGGGTGATAACAACGAAAATGCCGACAAGGTGCTAGAATGGGAAAGAAACGATCAGAAGGCCAGATCGGACATAATCTTGTCGATATCTCCAAACGAGCTAAAACAGGTAAAAAACTGTGAAACGTCGCGTGCCATGTGGACGAGGTTGCGAGAAATTTACCAGTCCCAAGGTCCGGCCCGGAAAGCAACACTCTTGAAGAGATTGACTTTACACAAGATGGCGGACAGCGGAGACATACGCGACCACCTGAACGAATTCTTCGACACCGTCGACAAGCTAAGTGACATGGACATCGACATACATCCAGATCAGTTGGCCATTATGTTGCTCTATAGTTTACCTTCGACATTTGAAAATTTCAGGTGCGCGATCGAGTCGCGTGACGAGCTACCAACGCCGGAGAGCCTACGCGCTAAGATCATAGAGGAAAACGATGCTCGAAAAAATAACACGTGCGGCGAAACGTCGGGCGCCATGTTCATAAACAAAAGTGGTAAACAAAATTATCCAAAAAGGAAACCGGGCGAAAACAAAAGTGATTTAAAATATCAAAAATCCGGAGATAAAGCGCGATGTTACACTTGCAAAAAGCTGGGACATAAAAAGTCTGAATGTTGGTATAATGGCAAAAACAAAAACACATCGGAAACTGGAAACGTGTGTTTTCATTCCGCAGAGACATCAGCGCAAAACAATAGGTGGTGTCTTGATAGTGGTGCTACGACTCATCTGTGCCACGATTTGGACAATTTCCGCGAAATCAGTGTCGAGAAGTGCGGTAAGTTAAATCTCGCGAACAACTCGTCGACAGAAATCATTGGTAAAGGAACGTTACTGTTTACCGCCAATGTGTCGGGCAACAAGAAAAACGTCACAGTGACCGACGCATCGCATGTGCCAGATCTAAGGACTAACCTCTTATCTGTCAGTAAGATCACCGACCGAGGCTTTGATGTTGTTTTTAAAGAAAAATGCGCGGAAGTAGTGAACTCGACCGGGCAAGTCGAACTACATGCTGACAGAATTGGGGATCTATACTACGTGCGCCAGTTTGAAGAAGACGCTCGTACCGCATCGCTCCCTCAAAAAGAGGTTAGAGTTCCGCTCAAATTATTACACAGACGACTCGGACACGCGAACACGAGAGACATCTTAGACGCTGTACGCAAAGAGGTCGTGACCGGAGTGCAACTCACACAAACAACAATTAAACCAGACTGTGATGTATGTTCAAAGGGGAAAATGTCGAGGACTGCGTTTCCCAAGAAGTCTGAACGAAAAACACAATTATTGGACCTCATCCACACAGACACATGTGGGCCGATGAGGACAAGTTCTCTAGGTGGTGCAAAGTACTACGTCGAGTTTATCGATGACTCCACGAGATGGTGTGAAGTCAGGTTCCTGAAGTCCAAGGCTGAGGTTTTCAACGCGACGGTGGAGTACATAGCCCTCGTAGAAAATCAGCAGGGCAAAAAGGTAAAGTGCTTACAATCTGATAATGGTGGCGAGTACACGAGCCTAGAGTTTGATCAATACTTGAAGAAGCAAGGGATTACCCGAAGACTGACTGTTCCTCACAACCCGGAACAAAATGGCGTAGCCGAAAGGAAAAACCGTACACTCCTCGATGCAGCCAGATGTTTGTTGATGGAGTCCAAATTGCCAAATTCATTTTGGGCTGAGGCAATCAACACCTCCAACTACCTACGAAACCGCTTACCCACCAAAAGCTTAAACGGTCTCACACCATTTGAAGCATGGACCGGCAAACCACCTAATATCTCACACTTGAGAGTATTCGGCAGTCATGTTCTTTACCTCAATCGAGAACCCGGCAAGGGCAAGCTTGAGCAGCGGGGTCAGGAGGGAATTTTCCTTGGATACTCGGAGGAATCCAAAGCCTTCCGCATTTGGTCGTCGGAAAAGAAGAAAGTAATTATTAGCCGCGATGTAAAGTTCGTAGAAGACGATCTCAAGGACACAAATGATGCTGATGTTGATAGTTTACAAACTCCAACAGATGACTTCTCAAAGCATGATCAATATCATGTGGACCTTGAACAAAATCCTCCACACGAGGAAGAAAATCTGACATCGGCCTCAGACGACTCTGAGCAAAAACAGGATTTTCGTGGCTTTGGTCCTGACGCAGAGCCGCTTGTACCTGTCAATACTGTGGATGTTGAACACAACATTCCTTGCGAAGTGGATGACGTCAATAACGGCATCATCGAAGCTCAAACTTCACACCAGCGAAGAGGACGCGGTCGACCAATGGTCGTAAGGACAGGCTCAAGGGGAAGGCCAAGGAAGATCTTTCACCCCAGTATCCCAGAACAAACTGAAATCGTCGAGGAGGTCGAGCAAACCTTCATCTCTGAAGTGCCGATGAATCAAGCAATGACGGGTCCTGATGCTTCAGAATGGTTCCAAGCTATCGTAAGTGAGATGAAGTCAGTTCTTAAAAATAATACATGGAAGCTTGTCGATCGACCTGAACAAGGAATAGTCATCGGGTGCCGCATGGTACTGCGCAACAAGTCTAAACCCGATGGAACATTTGCGAAGAAGAAGGCAAGGTTGGTAGCACAAGGATTCAACCAACGACCTGGCATTCATTTTTCAGAGACTTTTGCACCCGTAGCACGAATCGGGTCCATTCGCCTCATGTTATCGCTGGCAGCGCGATTCGGCATGAGGGTCAGACAATTTGACGTCACTACAGCCTACTTAAACGGCGAACTTGAAGAGGAAATCCATATGGAGACTCCGAAAAATTATGAGAAGGTATTGGAGAGCATCATAAACTCCGAGGGTAATAGCCCGACCGGCAACAAGGCCAGGATCATGTTGAAAGAATTCAGCAAAGGTAATAAAGTGTGCCTTCTGAAGAAGTCCCTGTATGGATTGCGCCAAGCGGGCAGGAGTTGGTACAACAAGCTGGATCAAACCCTTGAGAAACTTGGCGCCACTCCCACTAAATCTGATCCGTGCTTGTTCCAAATCGGTTCAGGGGAAGATGCAACATTGATAGCGACATACGTAGATGATATTCTAATTGCATCTAAAAATCCAAAAACAATCACTTACCTAGGATTGGAGCTGGGTAAACATTTTGAGATAAAGGATCTTGGTTACGCGAAGTGTTGTTTGGGTATTGAGATTGACCAGGGTGATGGGTACATCTCTTTACGACAGCAAGGTTATGTACGGGAACTTCTTGCTCGTTTTAACATGACCGACTGTAAACCAGTAAGTACTCCTATCGACTCATGTGCAAAACTGAAGGGAAGTCAGGGACCAAATGAAGAAGATGAGAAGCTCCCTTATCGTGAACTGGTAGGCGCTCTAACTTACTTGTCCACATCGACCCGGCCTGACATTGCTTTCGCTGTCAGCTACCTGGGTCAATTCAACAACTGTTATGATGCTAGTCATTGGAAAACAGCCAAGCGGGTCCTCAGGTACCTGAAGGGGTCATCAGATGTCGGACTAACCTACAGGACAGATCCTGAAAAACTGAAAGGGTTTGTAGACGCCGATTGGGGTAATTGCGCTGAGGATAGGCGATCCTATACAGGCTATCTATTCACATTCAACGGAAGCCCAATTTCTTGGGACTCTAGGAAACAAAGAACGGTGGCTCTGTCCACCACAGAAGCCGAGTATATGGCATTATCAGAATGTGTGAAAGAGGCCATTTATATCCAACGTTTTATCCGTGAGTTGGGCCTTGACGAATTGGCCGATCTAACAATCTATTGTGACAACCAAAGCTCGCTGAGACTGGCCGAGAACCCAATATTCCACTCCAAGAGCAAACACATTGACATCCGTTACCATTTTGTCAGGGACACGCTGCAGGACAAGTCTTTCACTGTGAGTCACATATCGACTGAGCATCAAATAGCTGATTTTCTGACCAAGGCCTTGCCAAGATCAAAACATACTTGGTGCACAAAATCTGCTGGGATGGCTGCCATGACATAGGGATGTTATTTCTTCTAGTGATCCTTGACTCGAGGGGAAGTGTCAGGAGTCCTTTGCTCTGAGCTAGGACAACACCACAAGTTACAATGAGAACTTTTGTTTACAAGTCTCGGCTCACAACTAGTGTCTTCTGCGCATGCGCATACCCACATTCATGACGGTATGAATGCGCACACAACCTCCCACCATTTTGTGTCTTTGTCTTGCTGGATGCTCGTTACCTTGAAGATCACCATGTGTAGTGTCGTGTGCTATATTCATTTATATGGTCTTGCTAAGTAAAGTGTTACTGTGTTCATTTGAACATTCACATCTACGATACTACTCTAACCTCTCAAACAAAAGCTTACTTGAAGGAATTTAATAAAAGAACAAACAAATTTTAAATTAAATAAAAACTACCATGCTAATTTGTTGAGGCTATTTAATTAATTATTACTGGGACTGGAGGCCTACATAATTTTATTTGTATGTTATTTTTAAACAAATAGCAATGGATTATTATTTTTAATTTTAATTTATGTATTTATTTTCAGTTATTTTTAACAAACATACAATTTTTTTTTAAAGTTTACCTTGAAATTTGTAAACCTTAGTTAATATATTGATTAAAATTCATAACAACATTGAAAGTGATGGTTGTATGCATAATTTAGCTCCCTAACATATCGTATTAACAATTTGTACTAGACTAAAAATTATTATTATTAGATCAAAAATATTCGTAGTAAAAAATCACCATTCACACATTTCTAATTGTTAATCCCTGGTTTCCTAACAATGTTCTGTGCATGTGATAGCTGTGAACTGTAAAAGAGCTACACAACATGGAGTACACATTGTTTGTTCTAGTGCTAAACCAAATGCATATTTACATTTCATTTCTAGATATCAGCACCAATCAGATGCTTGGTGCAATTTAGTTAACTGATACACATTTTACTTAGATAGTGTGTTTTTTTATTTCTGTAAAATATATAATATTTAAATACCAGTCCTCTGCGGGAATGAGTTTTCTTCAGTAAATTTTTGGCCGGGCAATAACGTTTATCGCAGAAATAGGACAGGAAATGGGAAAAAATTTAAAAATAATTTTTGACCTTAGTCTTATATTTATTTTTTATTTTTATAATTCTAGTCCAATCTTAGCCTTCCCATTCATTCCAACGAAACAAAACAAAAAATAATCAATAGTTTTTAATCAAGTTAAATGTAGTGGAAAATGTCAAAAATATTTTGGAATATTCAGAAAAAAAGACAAAATTTTTGATTAAGTTTCAGTTATATGTATGAACCATCAATTTAAATTTCCCTATTTTGAAGAAAAAAAAAAGAAGAAAAAAGCATGCTAACATTTTCATATTAATTTATATTTAATTTGTAAGTTTTCTAATTAAAACTAAATATTTAGTCTAACAAGTGTTGAATAAACTTTTTGTTGTAATTTGAATTAAAAACTCTAGGTCTAATGTATCTATTATAATTGTATATATCTAATTAGGGCCAAAGCAATAAATTTCTTAATTTGGATTTTAAGATTGATTAAAAAGTTCTTAAAAAAAACTCTTGGCGTGAATTTTAATTAATACTCACACAGTAAAACATCAAAATATTCAAACCAAACTGAATAAATAAAAAGGAACCACATAATAACAAGACAAACATTTTTCGGCTGAGCCAGTGTGCCCGGTTACCTCTTAAGTTTTATTTACTAAGCCTCTCAAAATAAGTGCTGCTGCATTCAAAAAATATTAGTTTACCCAACTACTGTAATCAAGGATACAAAATCAAATGGATCTAATTCCAAATAATAATATTTATGTAATGTAGTTAATAAATGTGACTCAAGTTTCAGGTATCCATCTACTTAATGAAAGATAAGATTAAATTAAATGTTTAAATTAAAATTTTCAATGATAATTAAATACAAATGTGACATGATAAATGGTCCTCAACTGTAACTGTTTTTATATTTTTTCCTAAAAAATCCCTCAAATTTTTTTTCTCGTTAGAGTTTCAGGAGCAACCAATTTCTTGAACTATTCCCCGAATTTCAGGATCCCGATAGACCCTATTCAATACCCATGCTACAGCGTTTTGAACAAGTTGGTCGGAAATGGCATTGCGAAAGAGAGAGGTTTTGAATTAGAAGAGGATAGTGAAATATTTATGCAAAAAATCTGGTACTTAAATCTCATTATACAGATAACTGTAGATACAGTGCTACATAATAGATAATTTATTGTTTTACATGCTATATTCCAAGAAATACATAACTTTGAAGTAGGCACTTCAGTTCTTCTTCCTGCTTTGTTTAATGAAATGCATATTTTGAAGTAGGCACTTCAGTTGTTCTTCCTGCTATGTTTAATGAAATGCATATTTTGAAGTAGGCACTTCAGTTGTTCTTCCTGCTATGTTTAATGAAATGCATAACTTTGAAGTAAGCACAACAGATTGTAGAAAATCTCTCCTTTTAAATATAGTTACCTGGTAAAACCCAGCACCAAGTTAAGTATAACACAAGGGGTTAAAAGATTGGTTAAATTTTTAAATAGATCTTTTATTTGAAAAAGGCCTTAATTACACAAAAGTAAATTTAACAGGTGAGACCAAAAAATACTTTGTAATAATTTTTTTTTTATAAGATGCTATCTAAAATATGTAGTCTTTAAACTCATCGAAATGCATTATGGTTGGTTTTAGAGTATTAAAAATCAAAGTTTGTAACACCCTCTCCCCCAGATTTATGGCTTTTCCAAGGGAATGGTTTAAAATAATATTGATGACAGTACCTGGTTTTCTTGATTTGATTCTAAATTCCATATATTGTGAAGCTTTGAATGCTATTTTCTCATTTTTTACTTTTTCGCTATCTTACAGGTAGAGAAAATATTGTGATCTTCAAAAAAATCGAAGTCGAGACTTTGATGAATCTCGACATTTCATGACCCCGCGAATCCGAAAAAGTGATTTTTGAATTTCCGTATGTCTGTCTCTCCAACTAGAGCCTAAACTATTTTACCGATCGGGCTAAAACTTGGTATCTAGGGTTTTCATAGGGTAACCCCAAGGCTGTTTTTGGAATTGGATATCTAACCATAAAACTAAGGATAGTTTACAGAAGGGCAAAAAGAGAAAAAGTCGATTTACTCAAAATTGGCTCAAACAATTTCATTTATAAACATTTATAAACATTTATAAATATTCTAAATAATATGGCTACCCTCTATATTTTGGCAAAATAACTTGAAGGGCTCCGGTCTGATGCATAATTTATTATTATTTATCATATCTCTGAAACTATTTGAGATATGAAATTACTAATCATTGTAAATATGTAGGTCTATTTATAATACAAATATTTTATTCAACGCGTATTTTATAAAACCAATACACAAATATATATATTTTTTGACATTTCAAACACAAAAGGTATAGTATTGCGACTGTAAAAAAAGAAATCTAACCTGAAATTTTGATGGATGTCGACTTCTCATGACACCCGAACTCTAAAAAGTGGTCTTTGCGATGCCGTCTGTCTGTTTAAAATTTAAATTAAAGAGTAGTTTAATAAAGGGCAAAAAGAGAAAAAATCAATTTTCTCAAAATCAGTTCTAACAATTTTGATTAAAATTTGTATCTAGGCGTTGATTAAGATTATAAATAAATTGGCTATTTTCATTTTCCCATGAAAATGACTTTAAGGGTACTTTACAGAAGCTGAAATTTCCATATCTCCCCAAACATTTGAGATACTAAATAACGTATCATTGTAAAATTGTGGTACTATTAAAAATTAAAAACTTTTATATGAAATATATTTTTTATAAAACCAACAGTTTCTAAGATATTAGCAAATATATTAATACAATTTTGTGAGCTTTAGTTTTAAAGAGATACTACTTAAGTTTTAACGCAATAATTCTCCATTGCCATAGAGTAATTAAATATAAGTATGTCTTTCAAAAGTTGATGTTATTTTTCCTTAAACCTCTTAGGAGAAATGTTTTTACAACAATGATCAATCCCCTTCATTTGAGACTCCATAGTCACTATATACATTTTTTATTGGTCAAAATTTATAAATGAATTTAATAGCAATGTGATGACATGAAGATGTGCAACACCTATTAAACTGTCAAAAAATTTAGCCGTAAGTCGAAATTTTAATACAAAGTGTTGACCCTTGTGGGCCCAATATTGATCTTTTTTATCGGTCCAAACATACAAATGAGGACATTAATTCTTTAAAAATAAAATTATAAAATTTAAAAATGTGATTCAAAAAAGGTTTTACACAAGTATAGTGCAATTTATGCTTGGGTTTGCTAGTGTATATTATTTCATTTCACATATATGAGTTTTGAGTAAATATCTCCATTTATAAACAATAGATTGAGAAAGTCTGGGTGGTGTTCTGTTCCATTTATTTTGCTTGGTATTTCACTGACATTGCTTTCTTTAAATAATCAGAATTTCCAGTTCACACTTTTTTAACAATGAATTGTGAATCAATATATATATATATTTAGTGTCATTAACCTCGGGGAATTCTTTTTTTATACCAGTTTTTTTTTAAGTTGGTACAAAATTATATCTTTAAAAAAATGTATTTAAGAAAAAAAAAGTTTCATACAAACCTGCTTGGTTTTGAGACACTAACAAAATTACATTTATTTTGTGGATGTCTTCAAGGTCATCTCAAGGTCAACTTTTTTTTTTTCAAATGGGACCATGTAGTTTTTATAATAGAATTGTATTCTACAGAAAAAAAAGAGAGTAATTTTTGTTTGAAAAACTTTTCTCCGATGTGCATTTTTGATGATATTTAATAAAGTAAAGAAATACGTACGATGTTTTTGGAACGGTTTTTATTTCATTTTATTGCCTACTAGAATCTTTAAGAGTGTAAACAAATATGAGCAAAACGCTCTCACAAACAAAAAAACACCAATGTTTGTTCAGAAGGGTCGAAATGTTAAATTACAACAATTGTTTGAAATAATGACCTACTTCAATACACTTTCCAATTTGCTTTATACAATAATTATGAGTATTTAATAGAGATTCTCAATCAATATCTCTGCAAGCAATTCTCATGCTTTCCATCATGTTTTCTGGAGTTGTCGGTACATAATGATTTACTTTTTCTTTTAGGTAACCCTATAAAAAAAA
>CABFWB010001214.1:60977-163789 GCA_902151455.1 Timema bartmani
TTGCCGGAACATCCTTCCGTTCCACCGCGACTCACGTTGCCGGAACATCCTTCCGTTCCACAGCGACTCACGTTGCAGGAACATCCTTATGTTCCACTGCGACTCACGTTGCCGGAACATCCTTATGTTCCACCGCGACTAACGTTGCCAGAACACAATCGCCGACCTTTTTCCTACCCACGCGGGTCTGACCACGACGTCTCCGCCTCATCATCAACTACATAAACCAGTTACCCTCGAAGTCGAAGGGATGGATAACAACCACATGTTCTGCCTTTCTTGTAGGTTTAGGTTCTCTAGCAGCAATGGCAATCCTTGTTCTAGAAAGGTTTTGTATTGGTCTCCATTCAATGTACCGTCAATAAATAAGGGACCGATCAAGTTATCTCTGTTAAGTCCACACAAAAGGTTCACATTCCAAAGACGCTGTCTTTCAATTTGGTGCAACCACCTTGGATTTTCTGCACCCCAATAATCCATGTTGTGTTAGTTAACTTCCCATTGATTCTTAAAGCTTGATTGATCAGTGAATAATACTTTGAGAAAGGATTTCCTATTTATTCTTAATTGTTAAATTGTGAATTGGCAGAAGGCCATCCAATTGAAAAAATATTCTCTATGAAGCTCTTGATGCAACGGCACGTGTTAAGGATGAAATTTATGATTCCTCAATATTTTGAGCACACTACTCTTGGATATTCCTAAAGCACTAGAAATCACATGAGAACCTAAATAATAATAATAATTAGCTACTGCAGCTACGACTGTGTTCTTTATTCATCGGTGACAGTTGCTTGGCAGCTCCTTTTCTTCCCCTGAACACTTCTATTTTCACATATTCTTTAACTACACAATAAAAAGATCTAAGTGACTGTACAGTTCTCTTAGGAAAACAATAGTGTACAGTAGAATGGAAGTATTATTTTTTATTCTACATTTACCATAAATTAAAATTATTTCACTATTTCCATCAACAGAATAATACTCCATAGTTCACAATACGTAGATTTACACTAGACGAAAATACCTCAAGTTATGAAGAACCATGTATTCTGATTAGTGTGAATGTTTATTCATAAGGATCAAAATGTTAAATTGGTCTACTTATTATGCAAACATATAGGTATACCAAGTTAACATTTCAATCCTTATGAGATTGTGAGTGTGTTTTGATTGTATTTATTTACACTCTACAGCTTCTAGTAGGCAATAAATTGAAATAAAATCAGTTCCAAATACATCATACCTATTTCTTTAATTCTTTAAAATCTATCATAAAAAATAGACCTCAGATAAAAGTGCTTCAGACAAAAGTGGCTTGTTTTTCCTTGTAGTATATGATTCTGCAATAAAACAGTAAAGGGTTCCATTTGAAAAACGAATGTTGATCTCAAGATGACCTTGAAGACATCCACTGAATAAAAAATAAATTATGTCATTTTGTCAGTGTCAAAACCAAGCAACTCATATATGTCCTATCCTTTCTCTGATTTAGTATTTTTGCAACACGAAAATTATAATCACAGGGCATAAAAGAATGTCCCCTTATCAGAAAATAATGAACTATTGTGTTAAATTTTCTGCCGGGCATAGCAGCCAAAGGGAATCAAACACTAGTGCTTTTATTTTATTTTGTCTATTGCAGCCACCATATATTAAAAAACACATCTTTAATTGTCTTGGGGACTTTATTTCAAATACAATCATGAAGAAATAAGAACATTTCATTGGGTACATAAAGGTACTTCTTGGACAAGAGTAAAATGTCGCCTTTCTGGTTTTAAAGTTATGAATAAAAAAACTCAAATACAATTTGGGTTTTAATAAAAACACTTCCTGTACTAATAAGTGAGGTCATTTTGCATGTAGCTCATAGCTGTAGATAGAATGTGTTCATTTTTGTTCATGATAATTTTCAGCATATTAATTTTTTTTTACCATTTTATCCGTACTAGTGTGGATTAGTAGCTTTGCAGCCACTGTAGTCTTGGCATTTTTTTAATAACTTTATAACTTTTTAATCTTTGACCAAATTCTTCTTAAGATGGCCAAAATCAAAATTAAAGTTAATAAAAAGATATATATGTATATTATTTTATTAACTTTAAACATTTTATGCATTTGTTTGACACCAAGGCTGAAAGTCAAATGTTGTATTTTAACATTATTTGAATAAAAAAATTGTTTAAAATCATTAGTTCAATACACGCTTTGATCTTCAAGAAAACCTCTTCGGGTAACATTATAATATGAATTGGTGGATTTAAAGAGCAGAGGAGGAAGGTTGGATTGGTTGTAGAGAAAGAGAAAATCACAGCCAAACTATGTAAACTCTCAAATAATTTGCTAGGATTGTTCAAGGATAGACAAGGTATTTAATTTTTTGGCCCGCATAAATGATACAAAATAAAACTAAATCACCCTTTTTTCAAATACATTGTATTATATTAAATATAATTAAAACATAGTAATGCTTAGCAAAGCCATCCTATTTATAAGTATCATGTTTAATTACAAAGAATGCAACGATATTAAGCATGCCTATTGTTATATTGAAAGGAATGAGAAAAAGGTTCAAGTGTATTCTTTTCCCCTGATGTACTTGTCTGTGAATATAAGAGCACTGGCTGCTCTGTCATCTGTCATCGCTAATCGACCTTGAAAAGCTCCCTCCCGCTCATCTGGTGGCTAGTTTTGTTTTTGGCTGCATCGCTTGCTTCCAAGGCTATTTTCTAAAGTTGATTTGTAAGATTTTATATTTACCATATCTGTTTCTAAACCAAGTTAGAGTAGAAAACGACCTATTGCAGATGAACATAGAGTATTCAAAGTAAGCGGGACTTACAGTACTTTTGTTGTGAAAGTAATAGTCGTATATTGTGCAAGCAAGAGCAAGCAGCTCCAAAGGAGTACAACTTACGACGCCATTTTCAAACTGTTAATGGGTAGAAGTATGATTCATTGCAAGGGCATCATTGAGATGATAAACTGAAGCATCTAAAAACTGATTTAATTTTGCAACAAAATTTGTTTCAGAAAATTGCTAAGACAATGTGAAGGTAAGCTATATCTTATCAAAAATAATATCAGAAAATTGTTGCTTTATAAAAGTGTGTTTAGTTAAAGCAGCACAGTGTAGGAAAATTGGATTAATTTAAAGGAATAATTCTTCTGCCAAACATAATTACCAGTAGAATTGATGAACTAGCTTAAGATATAAACGCTCAATTAATTCAATAGATGTCAGAGTTCCTTTACTTTTCCCTTGCATTTGATAAAAGTACCTACGTAACATATATTGCTCAATTGGCTGTGTTTATTCATAGGGTGAATGAAAATCTTTAAAGTAACTGAAGAGCTACTTCAACTAATACCAATGCATGATACTATGAAAGCCGATGACATTTTTGACAAAATAAAAATATTTGAGGAGGAAAAATGGTCGTGGCATTATTTGGCAGGTTTAGTTACAGATAGCTAGTTCAAAAAAACAACGTTGTTGGGAAGATAAAAAAGGTTTATCAATGAAGGTTCACTTATTCCATTTGTAAATTATCACTCTTATATATACATTTAAGCGCATTGTGTGGCACTGTATTAAAAGTTAAAATTATATTGAAGCTTGTGATAAAAATTATAAACTACATTTGCTCCAAAATCTAAAATCACAGACAAATTATTGCTTTTCTCAAAGATATTGTATTTGGGCATAGTGATATTTTGTATCACTCTTATGTAAGGCGGCTTAACTTTATACAAGTTTTTAAACTATTTCGGGATTTGAAACATGAAATAAAGATATCCCTTGAAAGTAATTATTGATGATCCAAAACTGTTACATGATCCGGAATTCAGCATAGCTATAACTGGGCACTTAAAACTATTTGAACAAGCTACAAGGCTATAATGAGCTAGTCACTGATATTGATAATTTAATTCATTTCAGTGGAAACTACATCTTTGGGAAACTCACTTCAATGTAGGAAATCTTGCTCACTTTCCCACTTTAAAAGCTTCAAATAAAGAAGAAGAAGAAATCGACTTTTTAAAATTTTCTACGAAAATAGCTATGTTAAAAGTGGATTTAAACAGGAGGTTTGAATATTTTAAAGACATAGAAAATATTTTAAATATATTCAGGTTGTCATTTTCCTATGCTGATGACGCACCAATGCTTGAATTAATAGACTTTGTGTGATTCTTTCCTAAAAGAAAAATTCCAACAGCTTTAATCTAACAGATTTTTACCAGTTTATTTTAAAAGACAAGTATGTAAACATTCATAAGCTAGCCGCATGAGCTCTGTCTATGTTTGAAACAAAATACACATGAATAACAGTTTTCAAGGATATACCAAGTAAAATCTCTTGAAAGGATTAGGTTAAGTGACATTCACTAATGCTCACTTTTAAAAGTAGCATGTTCAAGGGACATTATTCAAAATATTGATAAGTGACAGAAAAACAAGCACAAAATTCTGTTCAGAAAATAGTTTTTTTTTTCTTTACTCTGTCCAGTAAGGAAAATGTGATTGTTTTAAGATCTAAGTGAAAATATATAGTTACATAAAAGTGATTGTATTCAGTGATACAGTGTGTTAGAAATAAAAGTAATCGATGAAGCATTTGTTTTTACTATTTACCGATAATTAATAATAATATCCAACTCTAATGCCAAGCCATTGGTATAGTTGTAAAGTTGATATTTATTCGCAAGAAATGTATTAATATTCATCCGGGCCCCTGAAAGTTCCTGCAAAATTGGAAAGTGGCCCTGCCAAGGGTCTGAGTTTGAGACCACTGATTTAGAGTGATGAGGGAGTTTACACTTCTAATTCAGAGCTGGGAGTCAAGATTTTACAGGGTTCATATCCTGGACAGGTGCAATAGTGGAGATTTGCCACATTTGGTTTTTAAATTATGTTTATGCACCCTTAGATAGATTTATAAAACAGATGGACTTTATGTCGAGCTTCAGAAATACCAGCAGCACTACTATCAAGAAATATGTGTTCATTTAACTATTTGGAACTTTGAACTAGCCTAGCCTAGTGTTGCTGGTGTTGCCAATGCTGCCTCATTTGTCAAGATTGTACTGTTAAAAAGGACTGAAAGGAACTATGACCACTTTTGATTAAAAGAAAACTCACTTGTAAATATGTTACGGCTGCAGTGGACTAAGACACTGTACTCTAGAGGGTAGGGCTGAAAGAAGAAACCTTGTTTTCTTTCACAGACCGGTCACAGTCAAATTATTGGAATATTTAATGTGTTTCCAAAACTAAGGTATTGGTTTTTGATAAGGATGGATCAGGAAATGATTGTTTGCTTAGTATAAATGAGGAAAAGTTAATGATTTTGTGTATCAGGTCAGAATGTTCTGTAAAAATGGAAGGATAGATGGTGAAATCGATAAGACAGGTGAATGCATCTCAGAGAATAGTTGGATGTATGTGGGCTATTGCAAAGAATGAGGTAGTATCAGAAGAGGCAAAGATGGCATTATATTAAAGTGTGTTAACGCCAACGTTGTCTAATTTGTGCTTTGTGCCTTATTTCAAACTTATTATATTTATTTAAAGACATTATTCCATGCTTATAACATTTTATTTCATACAGACACAAACTATATTAATTATTTTAAAATAATAATGCTGACTTTCTCATATATGATGAGTCATGTGTAAAATTTTAACATTTTTAATTTAAATAATTCATACAGCCAATCAAGATGGGAACTGTGCATTCAGCGAGAATCACAACCTTACATTTTCACATTGGATCTTTTTCTTAAATTTCTGCCGTACAGCTGCACGCTACTTTAGTGTGTAACTCTATGGGTTTCATTGTTTAGAAAGTGTATTTTTTATGTTAGTTTTTCCTATATGTGAATATGTTTTTTAAGTACTAGCATAAGCTCTTATTAGTGTTGTGTGGAAACCTTTTTAAGGTTTTGTGTTATTGTAAGCTGACTCTTTGTTTACTTGTTTACAATATTTTCTTAAAAGTTAAATGTCTACCATACATAATCATCTTTAAATGAAACAATCAGAGATATAAAATGTTAGTAAAAATTTTGTGACTTACATTTAGGAAGGAAAATGTTTTACTTTCAATATACTGAGCCTTCTCATAGGTTTGTATATTTGGATGATAGGAAGCTTATTGAATGAATGGAGTGATGCAAGGATCTTATGATGAGGCATTAAGAATAAGGCAAATCTGGATGTATTGTGCTACTGGAGCAAAGAATATAGTCAGAGAGGATCTTATTTCAAGAAAGGGTTTTTTGTTTACTTAGAACATAGGAGAGAGTAGTAATAAATGAATTAAATACAAAAGGTGTAAATAAAGAATTATAATTTGAGGACTAAACTCAAATGTCATCTTTTATCAAAAGTTATTTTGGGGCTTTGATGATTAATTTTCATTCTTGTCGGCTGAGTTTTGACACAGGTCAGCTTAGAGAATCGCTTAAGACAAGTGTTAAAGCATTTTTCAATCAGAAAAGTGGATGGCAGGTTAACACAGTAAAGTAGTTCCAGAGGGGCGTAATGGTCAATGAGCATAGGTATACAAAGGCTCTTTATCAAATTTACTAAATGCTTATGAATTCAAATTTTAGGTATTTTGAACTACAAAATTTAACTCATATATATTTGTTTATTTTTTTCTAAACTTATATCTGTTATGAAAAATTAATCAAACTTTCTTATATGTCTTTCATTTGGCTATACATTTTCCAGATGCATTGAATTTAAAGTTTATTTTAATTAAGTTGCTTATTCAGTTTTTAACTTTTACAAGAACTTAAAAACTTTGTTCTAAATTAGGTGGTTAACTTTTAATCAATTAACCTTTGGAAAACTATTTAAATTGTTATTTATTACATCTTTATTATACCTAAGTGTATAACCCAAACGGGTATTAAGAGGCGGTGCTAAGTATTATTTACTATACCTGATGTATAATGTAGTAATTCACTAAAATAATCTGAAAGGCTTTTTTAATGTAACTTAATATCTTCATTGACAACATTAATAATAAAAGGATAGTTTTAATATATTATGTATAAGTAATTGCGTAAATTGTTAAACAAATGCGCGATATACTTGAAAACATCTATAATAAGATTAAATAACAGTATATTAACTAAAAGCATTTTATGTGTGATTTTCACTTTTTTATTATATTGTAAATTTGCTTTATTTACTAACTTAATTTAGAAATATTGGGAATATTTGTTTTGCATTGCTTTTATTTGTGTATAATTTTTGTCTTATTGGTTGGTGCACACATTTAACTCTTAACTGTTGTTTGATCACTTGCTTATAGTATGAACACTGTAGAAAGGACTTCATATGACAATTACAAAAGTTAATAAAACCACATTTTAACATTTGATTCATCAAGTCACTGTCAGATGTTACTTTTGATAGACATCATTATACAAATAAAACCACATTTTAACATTTCATACATCAAGTCACTGTCAGAGTTTACTTTTAATATACATCATCATACAAATAAAATCATACTGGTAATATATTAAAATGTTATTGCAAGCCTCAAAAATTCTTTATTTTTTAAAATATTGTTTCTACCATGTTCTTACTCTGCCTATTCAGGAGGTAAAATACTAAATCAGTAAATCAAACTGTTTGTGCATGCCTCTTTGAAGTAATTTTGTTATTTTGAAACTGGGCTGGGGGATTGTGTTTGCAGTGTTTTGTACAGGTTGTGATGGTATGGCACAGTTAGTGTGGGACTTGCGCATTGTTGTGTGTTTGCAGGAAGCAAAGAATGCAGTGGGAACCCAGAGGGAGGAAGCCTCCCCACATCAGCCCCAACCAGCCCAACAGGCAGGCAAGGGACCGAAGTCCCATCCAATGGTCACGCTTCCTCGCTTACACGGAACCCCTTGCGAGGATCAAAGTGTAATCATACCTTGTCTTTTTGTTGTCCTTGCACCATTAGCGGTCCAACTCTACTCCTGGGTGGTTTTTGTTCAAACATTAGGGTTCCAGTGGATACATTTTATCTTGGCTTTAAGTTAAACTTAACTCATTTTTACTTTCTTGTATAACGCTTAATCTGTTTTACCTTTTTGTGTGCTTTATATTTTCATGCATTGCATCTATAATTTCCTGTAAATATTTATACCAGCTTGCTTAAACACTTATATTTGCATTTTTTGTCTACTGCCACTTTTCTTAGTGTTAATTATGTTGCTACTGAATTTTATTCTTGTTACTTTTATATTTGATTCTTGAACTTATATTTACTGTACTCTCAATTTAATGGGTATATTAAAATTAGTTTAAAACTACTACTATACTTTTTGACAAATCTAAAATACAATATCTTATAATGCAATCATTTCTTGTACTAATTTAATTTTTAGTGATATTTTAAATACACTTTTGGAAATATTTTAGTCTAAAAAAAGAGAACATTTAACAGTAAGAAATCAAGAGAATCTGCTCGTTGCTTTATGGAAAACCATGTTTTAAAAAAAAATTGATTTAAGGAATCAAAGTTCTCTTTGTCAGGTAGACTATTCATGCAACCACCCTTGTCTTTTATTTTTTAGCTGCTCTTTGTGTTGCTTTTTTTTTCTGTCATGAATAAGTAGATGTTTATATTCTGCATTTCTATTGTCTGGGTAAAATAGAAGCAAAAGAGTGGTACATTCCTCAACAGTTTCTATCTTAATTACTGTATTATTCTAAAAAAAAAAAAATTACTATTATTTATCTTACCTTTATTACAATTATAGCTATATCTTAGTGGAAACAGCTAGTTAGCTTTCAAGTTGATAATATAGGCATACATACGCATTTGAAAACAAAATAATTATTGATTGATAATGATCAAATCAAGTGTGTCATCGAGCAAAAGTGAATGGTGAGTGTACACACCCTGTGAAAATAATATGATCCTACATTATTTATTATCCTTGTTTCCTTAAATCATAATATCCATTCCACTTTTGGCGGGTATAGATTGCCTTCTGGTTTATTTATCTATAATATTTACTTAGTTCTCGATAGTTTATTAAATGCATAGTTAATTATGTAATACTTTCTCTTACAGTGTTTTTTTATTAGCAATACATATAGTCAACATATTATTTTATAATGAATAAAGCATAAATGTAAGTGCTGGTTCTAATACTTGTTTAAATTTCAAATGTTTTACAATTTTTTTTCCTTGTGTGTTGATTGTGTTAAAATTGTTTATTAAAAATTAGAATTTAAAATATTGTTAAAATAAACTATCATTTCTATCATATAAATAACATAGAGTAAAGCATTTTAAAATCACCTAATCAGATCATATATAATTAAAATAATCATTTGTATTTCGGAAACTTTTTTTAAAAATGTTTTTTAGTTTTACCAATGTGATTTTTGTGAATACATTTTGATTATCTTACATTTTTATTTGCTAACATTGATATCCACCCAGAAAATAAAATTTTATTAGGTAATGTGATTAACACTATTTCTTTAGAACTCTACAGATGTAATTTTGGGTATTAAATCAAATTAACAAATGAACTTTATTAATGGCTATGTTTTCCCCTCACTCTATTAAACATTTTTATTCAAAAATTAAAATATAGATTAATCTCTAAACTTGCATCCTTAACAATATTTAGACACACACTATTCAATTGATTTATATATATATTCATTGATGTATAGACCTCAATGGTTTTGTTTCACTAAACTGGTTCTTGATCTTAACAAAACTATACTGGGTCAGCAGACTGTGAGAAAAAGTTTTCTTTGCTCATTTGCCTTGGAGGAAGTTGCCCATTGATACCTGGCATAATTAATGCTTTAGTTTATGATGGGACATGTAATAAGAGATCAATCATTCCATTGCAAATAGGGGACAGGTTCAGATCTGGAGAAACAAGATGTTGCTTGCAATGAAACTTGAGGGATTAATTGGCAATAAATTGAAGTCTATTCTTGTATGTTAGGTTTATGCATGCCAACCTTATAGCTAGGTAGCCAATGAAGATCGATTTTGGAAATGTACCAAGCACTTGACACTGGGCCTCATTCAGTCTTACATGGGAGTTTACAAGATTAACAAGATAGTCCTAGCAATTTCATTGAGATCTTCAAAATACACACTAGGAATACCCCAACTTCGCGTCATTAGGGATTTCCCCATGCTGAGTTTTACAAACTGTGTTTGTCATCTTGGGTCAAGCCACATAATATTTAAATATATAATTCAATGATAGAATAAAATTCTGCTGTAGATAATATCATCAACGCTAATGAATTTGTAAAATGAACTGCACAAATTTATCAGCGGACACTAGAATTCAATAAATAAGGATAAGAGTAAGAACATTCTAAGTTAGACTAATTCTTGACCATATTAGGTAAACAGTAATTTATGGAGTACAAACCCATTAGCGCTATGAAAAATTACTTGGGAAGATAAACTAATATAATACTTTTAGTTATACCTTAACCATATCTCAGAACTTAAATAAATTGCATGTAACTAACATTGTTAGGGTATTATATACAAAGCTTTTCAATCTTATTCAAGGCTCAAGTGATAAGTTAACATCCTCAACACCTTTCCACTTCATAAGAGATTTGGATTGACCTCTATATAAAAAGGAGGGGGGTAAATAATAGCTCAGAGCGCTCTTAAATGTGTTCGTCAACTTTCTCCAACTGGTTTATCAACCACTGATTAGGCCAGTCCTTCTTAAGAAGACCCATTTATGATAGCTTTGCACTAAAGCATCTAGTTGGGTTAAGGGTTTATTTTAATTATATTCATATCTTCCCTAAGCCTAGTAGAGTGGCCACTGTATACATAAGGTTTGGTTTTTGGAAACTTAAATAAAATCCTTTGTCTGGATAGTGCCAAAATCATTTTAGGCAGCACATTATTATTATTATTATTATTATTTATAAATAATATATTTACAAAAGGTTTCTCCCTCAAAAATATACTTCAATACAGTGTTGTGTGAGTGTATGAAATATTATATGAACGCGCATTACTAAAAATGTGTTCTTTTTCTTGCTGACTTGCGTGGACATATCAGGGAACTTAGCCATCTGGTCCCCCTGTTCTAGTGTGTCACTCCCGACTTGGACCACAGGTTGTCTTATTTCTCATAGCTAGTCAATTGATTCATTAGAGCTTGTGCATTTGCTTGGCATATATACCTATTTATCTACCTTCAGTACGAATAATTCTACTATTTGCTTGGTTTATTATTTAATGTTTAGATTAATTGTAAAACTTCAAATTATGAGGTTTAAAACCACACAAATGTACAGATAAAAAACTGGCTGCGTGGAAATATTTTTAGGTATCTAATGATGTAATCTCAAAAGCCGCCAATTCATTTTTATTTGTGCTAAGCAATCCCTTTTCCCCTCTTATCATAGTTTAATTCTACGTTTAGGGAAAATGTGAGACTTTCTAAATTTCACCTTTACTCTAAATATAAAATGTATTTTATTTAGTTATTAGAAAATTTATTATTACACTTTGTTAAAACTTAGTTTTTTAGGAATCTTTAACTTCAATAAAATACAGATATTGATCAAATCATTATGAACATTTCTTTATTTCTGGTTTTGTCCACATAAATCCTTAAGTTTCTGTTGAAAATAGACATCATAGAAAATTACTATAAATATTTCTCTATAATCTGAATTCACATTCACTTAAGTAGAAAATTAAATATCTGGGACATTGCTGTTAAGTTTGTCAACTTTATTGAGAAAAACTACTAGCAAGCAACATAATATTTTATATTTTTTTAAAAATTGGATTTTTAGTTTTAATCTCAATTCTGAAGTTTATTCATAATCTTAGAGCTACACTATTCTTAAGGATTCAAAGGACCCATCTTTCTGAGTTTACGGTTTACTTACTTTTGTATGATAGCAGATTATATCAAATAGAGATATATCGGGCAGTATGTGGATGGATAAAAGTACACTTTAATTAGGGGTTTTTATATTAAAAACAAACATGTTAATTTCCCCCCTAAAATATGCGTCTTTTTGTTTTAACATTTCTTTTTTAAATTAATACATTAGTAAAGCAAAAAAACCTAAAGTAATTTTCCGGATCAGTGCAAACTTGTCAATTGTGGTAAAATTTGTTAGCATTGTTTATTTAAAAATTGCCTTCCATCTCAAAAGTTGAATGGTAGTTTTGAATTAGTTATCAATTGATTATTAAAATTTTCTATATAAAATAAAATATATCAAGAGCTGTTAAATTTTTTTTTCTGATACGAATATTGTTCATGCACTTTTGATAGTTGATTTTGCAAGACCTATCCATAAAATTATACTTCCACACACCAAATAATATTTTTAACGTATTCCCAGTATTTGTTGCACCTCTCATTCAGCTTAAAATAATTCAACATCTATTTTAAGACAAAGTAAATAACTTGACTTTCCTTTTTTATTCTAAAAACAAACACCGCTTATTTTTTGCTTTCTAAATTCAATGAATAACTCCCTTTTATTTGACTTTAAAAGATAAAAAACTAAATCTAGTCAAATGTGGAATTTTGATTTGCATTTAAAAGGGTTTACTATGCTTATTCAAGTGTGTTTTTTCAACCTTATATATATTATTGCTTGTGAATTCCTTATTATTCAATCTCCTCTTATGTCTCTGTAAGTGGTAAATGGCTTAAGCAGACTAAGATGCTTATGACTGAAACGATGAAGTAAACAAGTATTATATCAAAAAGTAATTGTTTTGTTTATATATTTTTATTGTTGTAAGGATAAATCTCTTTAGTAAAATTAATAGGCCTGAATTTGTTCTAATTATGTTTCCCGTCTTGCTTTGATGGCTGCGTGAGGTGTCATTCTGGCAATATACCAAACTGCTGATGACGGAGAGATAGGCATTTGAATCCCAATCAGGTGTACAGAGGGTTGTTTTTCCTAAAAGGATTTCCATTCTCCCTCCATGCAAATGTATACATATTTCCTCTAAATTCAACCTTTTCTCATTCCTAACTCATAAACTTAATTCGTACATATACAAACAACCTGACAAACAGTAAAACACGGTGCTGAAAAAAAAAATTCTTAAAAAATCTAATTACACACACATATATACATAAACACGCAAAAAAGATATTATTCAATTAGTGTTTTTTCTGAAACTATTTGATTTAAGGTTCATTTCAAGAAAGAGACTTTTATGTTATTTTTTGAAAATATGTTCTTTTACATCTGTAAGGGTGTGTGGGAGAATTAAGGGGCTCTTGAAGGAAATAAGAAGTAACATTTAAATAATAGATTCTAACAAATTTTCTAACTAAAGCCCTATGATCAAAGATAGCTCTGAAATTTCATATTTATAAAATTAAAGGTGATTTTTCAAGAAGCTAAAATAGTATTCTATTCTCTGCTCGAATTAGAACATGTTGTTAATAGTCGCGTTTATTTAAAGCTGTCAAATTAGATAGCTCCTACTGAAAATCTTCTTTTAAATAGTACAAAATTTTTAGATTTTAAGTGTTTTTATTTCTCCACATAGAATTCAGGCTTACATCAGTTGTTAAAGTAATTTTAGGCCAAATGACTTCAGACGATCTAAACAACATAATTCTTTTTTCTCAAAATTTATGTTAGCCTTTAAACTCATTGTGCCATATCATCATCATCATCAACTATTTCCAGCCTTTTGCCGGATCAGTTTAGTAAAATGCCTCCATCTCCCTCAATCCTTCCACTATTCTTCCTCCTTTAATTCCTTCCATTCTCCTCCTCTCACTTGAACACTTTGTTATCCGCTCCTATCTTTTTCTTGGCCTACCTTTTACTCTTTTTCCTACATACTTCATTTCCAACATTTTCTTTGGCATCTTCTCTTTTTCCTTTCTCATTACATTGCCATACCATCTCAGTCTTGCTTCCTCTAATATCTCATGTACTCCCTGTACCCCTACTCTTTATCAGATAACTTCATTCCTAATCTTGTTTCTCCTCGTGACAGCTAACATACGCCTCACAAACTTCATTCTCATGGCCTCCACTCTCCTAGGCTTGCTTACATTCATTTTCCATGTTTCTGCTGATCTTGTCACAATGGGTACAAATTACACCCTGTACAAAATTTCTTTACACTTAAAAGGCATTTCTCTTCTTCATAGTGCCATGTATAAATGGTAAAATTATTGGTATAGATTATATTAATTTAAGCTAAGGAGGCTGAAGCACCAGTCTCAACAGCTAGTTTACAACTGAAAGATTCGGTTTGAATCTTGTTGGGTGACATTTTGGATAGTTGTCTGAATGTAAAGACTAGAGCACTGTGTTATCAAAGTTTTATATCTTTTATATGTTTTTAAATAAAATATAAGTAATAAAATTAAGGCCATTTTTAACCACCACCACAACCACCACTACCCTTACACACTCCATAAATTCATCGGTGTCAAGTTTTTAAGCATCTCCAAGATAATTTTTTCATGGGCCTGTTTAGGAGGTACTCATACATTAAATATGCTAATGGTTTAGGGGTGAGACGTTAGAATTTTAGACAAAATTTACCTTTATCTGCAACAAAGGAGATCGCAGAACCATTTATGCAAAACTACCTTCATTACACTTGACCAGGATTCAAACCACTCTGATCTTCCAGTCACAGGCAATCTAGTCTAACGAAAGAGTGATGTGTCAGACCATGCCACCACCTATTGTGCCCAGGCTCCTAGACCTCAACCCTCTTGATTTTTGTCAGTGTGTAAATACAGGTAGTGCCAGGCTGGGCCTGGAAGCTCATTGACTTGAGATGAATTATCACCATTTTGTTGACTTCCCTTACTCCCGCCCCTGCTTGTGGGATGTTCCTCGTCCGGCAATCCTGGTAGAATGCCTCCTAATTGCAGCCCCCGTACAACATCTGGAGCCTTTAACGGATGAGTAGTTAAATCTTTGTCGAGGGCTTCTGCGTGTGAGTGATTCGGGGGGGAGGCCACCCCCCTTCCCCCCTAACCCTGTCACACACGCGAAATGGTTGGTAGCTATTACCTTCCAGGAAAGCTGGTCAGGCCACCTTATCAAGATCCCCGCTTGGCAACCTAGGTCGAAAGCTCTTTAAGGCTGATTCCTATGGCCAGGCGCCTCCTGACCTTTGTTGGATTAACACCTGTATGTGGGAGTCCATCACTCACGGAAGGAGGAGCCAACTCCTCCCGCCAATGGAAGCTGGCCAAGGCGGTTGGGGGAGGAGGAGGTTCTAGCTGTCCTGTGATGACAAGGAGTAATCGATTTCTAAAATGCCCGCTGTGAGCGTTTATGTGCGTGGCTACACTCAAAGGACACAGCCATGATGGGTTAGGGAACCCTTGAAAGAGGTATTTGTTCCCCAGATATTAGCTGATGGACCCGATATGGCAAGTGGATTCTCACTCAGAAAAGTCTCAGACTTAAATTAGGTGGTCTAGTGACGTGGAGGCACTCTTACTTTATGCGAGGCAGCATGATTAGTATTGTGCAACTTAAGTTGACTTTAAACCTGCTTTTCTTCATCAAAGCTTAGGATCTACATAGAAAATGAGCAGTCACCCCTGATCGACCTTGATGGTCTTTTGTAAAAGTGCTTGCCTCAGAACCCCTTGTTCTTGAGTTCAAAGCCAGCCAGTGTTGACGGATCTTTCTTTATTGATAAAAATCTATAGCACAACTTCCTTCGAAGATGTTGGCCCCATGTCGATTGTGGAATGTAAAATAACCTTGGAAGGTATATGAAAATATCTTAGCCAGCAAAATTTGTAGGCCCGTTCGCTCTCGTTCATAGACATTGAATAATTTTCTTGTTTAATTTCAATAAAATATGTACAAGGTTATAAATATCAAAGAAATAATTCAAATGTAAAGTCACTTAAACAAAGCCTCACAATTCGTTCTTGAAGCCACTTTTTAATTATATGTTCTATATTTTAAAGCAAAATCATAAATAATAAAATATTCAAACAGATGTTTGATTTTAAATTTATTTCTATATAATAACTAACAGTAAAATATGGCTGATATATAGTTTTGAGTAAATATTTTTTCATACGAACCATAAAATGTGTTGAATAAAAGTGTTACACTGAATCTTTAGGCAGTTTTTATAATTCTCTGCACTTATTTTTCTTTAATGTTTTAAATTATATTATATATCTACCTATATTTTTTTACATAAGTTTCATAAAGTATGTATTTTCTTTAACTATAAGTTACTTTGCGTGTGTGTGAACTCAAAATCATCGTCATTAAAAAAAATTCATATATATATGACATTTTTCAATGACATAATATATATCTAGAGAGAGAGAGAATATTATAATGCATATAAATATATTAACTTTTTTTTAGTGAAGACATAGTTTTTGGTTCTTTTAAAAATAAAATACATACAATTTTAAATTTGTATTTAAGGATCCATTTAAAGTTTTCTTTTGGCAAAATATAGAATGATTATTAAACTTAAATTATATACTTATTCATATTATTTCTATTACTAATATTATTAATATTGTATATTATTATAATGATTATTTACGCCATTTTAAATGATTTTGTAAAAGGAAAAATTCATCTTAATTTTACCTAACAAAATATAAATATTTTTAAAATAAATTTAGAATGTATTCTAGCTAGAAATAGGTTGTGTTGAATCCAATATTTTAAGAATCCCAATCTTCATTTTACCTCTGAATCCTGAATCTCAATCTTGAAAATAATGATAAATATAAAAGCAAATAAAAATATGATAAAAAATAGAGATAGTAAATAAATGTAATAATTTTTTGCAATATTGCTCTGATTAATGTTCTTGGGTCCAGCAGTTGAGTTTATCCTATAGTAATCAAGTTAGTGCTAAATAACCACTAAGCAGTATTTGAGCTCTAAATCCAATTCCTATTTGAAATTTTAAAAGAAAAAAAGTTATTTTTAAATAGAAAATTCAATATTTTCTCGAGTCGGTTTGAAACATTCTTTTTTTTTTATATTCTGACTTAAGCGTATGATTCTTACTACAGACCCTTTCCATCCCTGTTAACTGTTTACATTTGTATTTTAATCAATGTCTCTATAATTTTATGTCCAGTGTTTGTATAACATTTAATTTATTTATCTTTATTTTTCAGTTTTATTCATTTTCCATCCAACAAACTAAATTAATCTAGTATAATAATATTTGTGTGTGTGTGTTAAGCATATTTAAGTCTCACTTATTACTCAGTTTAATATTTGCAGGGTTTTTGCGCAGTAGGAGAGACAAAAGAAAAGAAAAAAAGTCCAAAAAAAAGAAAGATGGAAGTGACAGTATGAGTAACAAAGAAGATAAATCAGATGTGTAAGTCTTTTTTCATATGTCTTTTAATGAAACATTTTTTTTTTTTAGATCCATTACTGTTTCCAGCCTATGGTCTTGGTCAGTTTTTTATTCAAGTCATATATTTTTACACTATCAGCTGGTTAGGCTTGTAGCTTCATATGCCTTATAATCTATCTTAAGATTAGGCCAGGCACAACATCCAGTCCCCAGCTTCCAATCTATCAATGTGAACGGGTAAACACACATTACCACCAATGAAAAATTTTCAGCCATGCCAGGAATCAAACCCAGGACCCTTAACTCTGTAGACAGACATGCTACTGACTGAGTTAAGGTGTCATACTTTTTTACTATTGGAATAATGAATAATTCAAATAGTGTAGGCACACATTATATTTATATGTTTATCAATTCATTCATTAAACACCTATATATGAAAATTTAATGTCTTTGAAAAATGTTTGATAGGCTTACCTTTTGTTTTTGACTGCTATACTTTGGTAATTTAAAACATAGTATTGATTAATATATTCAACTGTAATTTCATATCTCACCCACATGTTTCTGTGTACATTAAAAACACTATATAGAAATTTGAAATCTTTTGTTTCACATTAACATATTTAGAATTATGAATATCAAACACATTTATACTTTTATCCTTTATGTTTTCACACCCTTGAAAAGGTTCTCAAAGTTTATAGATAACTTTTCAACAAGAAGGAATGTAGAGCATTAACACAATAGTGAATGTATACACCAAAGTAGTATCTAGGCCTATATTTTCTTGACATTCATAAGATTTTAAAAATCATGACTAGTATAATAAAACTTGATTGGACCTCTTAAACCAACTTGTAAACAAATTTAAAATCCAATATTACATTTAAAATCAGTAGTATTAATGCATAAGTTTATCTAAACTTAAAAATTTTTGTCTAAATAATATAATTTTGTTCTTTACTATAAATTAAATGTTAAGAGCAATTTATGGTTTCAAAATAGTTACCCATTGTATAAGCGGAAACCTTACAACCTGTCATTTAATTTACTCCTATGTCAAGTATGATTGCGGACATTAATTGTTTCAGCAACAAAACACTAAACACAGTAAACATATGATGATAGTGGTGTCTATCAGATGTAGAGTACATTATCTGCTAGGAGTTTTGGTCTATATATATATATATATATATATATATGTTTTGTAACCTATTAATAAACAGCTACACATATGCATGTCTAGACCAAAGCATTGCTTGTATATTTAAAGCATGAAATTTTTTTCCTACTAAAGACTTAAAAATATCAACAGGAAAAACTGAGAATTTCACTAAATATCTTCTCCAAACTTTTAGTATAATTTTGGTGATTAATATAACCCTTGTTTGGCCAACATATGCTAGTGGACATGTTAACACACTTTGTGTTGAGCTCTGATACTGTTGTACAATTTGGCTTAAATAAATGTTATGCATAAGTATCTTTGACTTGTGAGGATTGGCTTACATAATCATTGGATCTCAAACATATTGATCTCCGTCCCAAAACAAACCTTTGATGTACTTTTACTTTTCTACAAATATTCAAAAAAACAATTTTCTCCATGTTCGTCATTCAAACCTATAAATGATTGCTTACATGCTATATCACTTAATAAAATCCTCTTCCATTCCTTTCTAAGTTTTTTTTACATAGACTGTAGATCTTAATATTTTTATCTTACTTGGTATCATTATATTTTTCTTTTGTTACCGGAAGTGTGGTCATAATTAAAGTTGTACACACTTAAGATCTGTCAATGTAAACAAAAGACTCAATAAAAGTATAATTAATTAATTTTTAAGCTCCCGTTCTGTTTATTAAATAATAAATAGCAAGTAAAAACTATTGCTGATGTTTAAGCTTCAAGGTATAGCAATAATTTCGTTTCTCATTCGTGTAAGTTCACTGGGACACACCCTTGAGAAACTTAAAAAGTCTTACCTTGTTGGCTAGTGTTCTATTCTAACAGAAATCTGCTGGTTTTTCAGAATGCTTTGGTAGAGTGATAGTTATCATCAGATTTGCCTGCGTGCTAGTTTTAATAATTCTTGACCAACGTTTTATCTGACAACCTATTATGTTGATGGTGTTTTGCATTTGATTGCAGAAAAAAATATTGTTTAACTTCCTTTGAAATGTTGGTTATTTGATTTTAAAATGTTAATCATTGGTTATAACTGTACCATTATATTTATTAATACTATCATTTAACCATTATGTTTTTAATTATCTGATTGGCCATTTATAGTATTGAATTGAGTGAAAACAACAATGTCGCATAAAAGCATAGAACCGTTTTTATCATACAGTGCACAACAATTCTCCTCAAAGAACCAGGATATTGAAAATGTTGTGCTTACAAATTTTTAAGGAGTTTGACTGAAGAACGAAAATATTGGTGTTTCGCTAGTTTTCTGAAACATCTTTAATGGTATAAAAAAGAATCTTATACATTATTTTAATATGTAGTCTTACTGATGAGACGTTGATATATTACTTCATTCTTGAGATGAAATAAGGGGGAATAACGTGTAAACACATTTATTCTCCAGGAACCAAATATGTCTAATTTGTGTTTTGGTTTACAAAAACTTTTATTCATGTCAAACTCAAAGAAAGTTGAACCATGTTAAAAGAGTTTGATACATCAGATAAATATATTTTACTAGAATCGCTTTATAAAATTGGTATTAAAGGTAAATTTATGAATGGCTTAGAAATTACTTAACAAATAAGAAACTAGTGGTTAAAATATATAATATATAAAGTGAAGAATTGGGTTAGAATAATGGCAAACTGTATACAGAATTGTGGCCTATTTATGTATACTGACGGCACAATGCTGAATGCGGTGCACAAAAATCTTGATAGAGCTAAACATTTGCTGTAGGAATATTTTAAAAGGATACAAAACTCATTTCATGATAATAAATCAATAATTAACATTAAGAATATGCAAACAATGCATATCAGACTACTGCATGTTAAAAATTATGAATTAGATATAAAAGGTCATTGCTTAGATTGTTATGTGATTGTTCACTATTTACGCAAATTGAGACACACAATTATCTTGGGCTAATGATTGATTCTCATACCATATGGATTACTCATATAGACATAAGTAGGAAGCTAAGAGCAAAAATGGTTAATATATGTATACTAAAATAATGTTATTTTTAATATTCTAAAAATAGTGTATCATGTGCTAATCAAATCACATCTAGGCTATAGTATTACTTCGTGGGGAAAGATGAGTGATTTATATTTAAACCAATTAAGAAATATTCAGACTTAAGTTCTTAAAATAATGAGTGGATAAAACAATAGTGCCAAAAACATGAATTAGGAGTGGAAACCATTGACAGTAAAAAACATGCAAAACTATAAAATAATAACATTTCAAAACAATTGACATTAAAAAACATATATAGCTCTAAAATTATAATTCAATACTACTACTCAGAAACATATAGAGTAAGACAGGCTCATGGTTACAACACCAGGAAAGACAGTATACTTCCTTTATTTATAAATAAATATGGTAATCAATACATGAAAATAATAATACCGACACTTTTTAATGCAATACTGAGACCCTTTTAGGTATGGATAAAATATCAGACGTTAAAATAGAAATAAAAAAACTCAAATCGGCCTACAGACTTAAAGAATAATAATATTTGCGTGACTAAATATGACAAATTAACTAGGAAATGGATTCAAGATTGGTTTTTGAATATTAAATCAAACATAATGTAATGTATTTAAGAAATTTGAATTAAATATTAGATTTATGTTATGTTGTAAGAATAGACTTAAGGGAATGAAATGTATTCATTATATATTTTTACTATTATATGTATCGTATGGCATTTATGGTGAGGCACCACCAGCTCACAAGCACACTTTACTTAGCGGGACAATTTTAGTGAATAAATAGACACTCCTGATATAATAATAATTCTATTACTACTGCTATTACTATGCTAACTATTACTTACTACTACTACTTATGAATTAGATAATATCTTTCATGATTTTTCTTTAGTTAAGAATCCTTAATTTCCGATTGCCCCTCGTAAATTTGATAAATGAAGGCAACCTACAGTTTATTTATATAAAACTGGTTCTTGCTGTAAATATATCCACCCTCACAAAGAACTAAAATTATTTTCAATCAAAGTAAACTAGCACTTAATTAAATAAATCACATCAAATAGCCAATTTTGAAAAAAAAAAACATTCTAGTTGCTCTCCTTATAAAGCTCTTGAAATCAAACCAAATGTGTATTTGCCTGCTAATTCAATACTAGTTTAAATATTTTTAACAGGCTGAACCAAACCTTTCTGTTAATCTCTATAAATATTTTATGGTATTATTTTTGAGGTCTTCAACCAATTTATATTAACCACTTAAGTAGTAAAAAGCAGACTATAAACATACACCACCAAAGTTGTGTGTGCACATGTGTGCAAGCGTGTGTATGTGTGTGTGTGTGTGTGTGTGTGTGTGAGAGAGAGAGAGAGAGACACACAGTATCTCAACCACTCTTCCAGAATCATGAAGAAACAAATTTATAAATATAATTTCAAAAAAATACCTATTAAAAATTTATTATAACAAATATATTTAAATAAATACAAGAAAATCAACACCTTAGGGGCTCGCTTCAGTGGCCGTGGGGTCTAATGTGCAACTTTCGCAATGGACTAGACTGTCGTTGATGGGGAGGCCAAGGTTCGAATCCCGGTTGAGCGTACTAAAGGTGGTTTTTCCGAAAAGGTTTTTTACTTTCCTATTCAAATGTGGGTACACTTCCTATAAATATAACTTTACTAATCCTTAAAACCATTAGCCTATAACCCTAACAGTTAGTAAGAAGCGGTGCTAAAAAAAACTCTGTGTGGACATAATAGAGGAAGATTATGTAAAATTACATCAGTTTAATAGTCAACTCATTTGATGTTTTATGACATAATTTGACTCAAATCTTTACATACCTAGAAATCACTGTGAAAACAACTTATTTAAGATCTCTAATCTTATAAATATACTCACTAAATTTAACTGATTCATTATTAATGCAGTTAAAACAAAGTTATAAAATATAAAATTACAAATTCTAAGACTGATACTCCAAATTGAAGATCTTGAGGCCTCTATTTATCAACTGTTGTTTTGGTTAAAATGTTGACTTGGCAAAGGCTGGTAATTTTAAGACTACCTTAGATAAGATCTGCATGGTGAATATAAGCACGTTTTATTTGTAGCTTGAAATTTAGTTCAATGGCCACTTTCAAACTTTCTTTAACTCTCCACAAGTACTAATTACATCATGCTACCAGCTTTAGAATCTTCACATAAGCTTTCAACATTAACTAATACTCATTCCATTATAAATATAATATTTGAAGTGTACTTTCTTATTTTGATGTGATAATTTGAAACTAAGTTGACACTTTTCCTAGACTCTACTTGCCAGTCATGATTAAGCAGAAGCAGCAGAGGATATCAAACCATCTTTGTCAAGGCATTGGATCACTAAGCTGCATGAATTGACAAGAATTTTCACAAAATTTTGTATATTGTTGTAAACATTTCATTAAATTTACTGATAAAACAATGTTACATGCCATACATTTTTATTACTAAAGAAATCATCGTATTTATTTTTATTTGTTTTACTTGAGTCAATTTGACTTAGTGGTTTAAAATAAGATTATTATAATGAGAAGAGCTAGCTTAGGACTAAAGTGCTTTAGTCAGACCTGGGAGGAGGTGTGTCAAAGCCATCAGAATTAGGCTGCACTTGGTTTTATTATTGATGATTTTCCATCTTCTCTTCAAGTGGTTTTTGAAATATTACTTTAAAATGTAACCTCATTCTTTGGCTTTGATTATATTCCTATACCAACTTAGTTGTGTTATCTATATTAATTACAATAGCTCAAGTGTTTAGCATTAAGGGATAAAATAAATATTATGAAATATTTTTCTTACCAAAATAATTTAAGTTTAAATTATGACCAGTTTTTTTTTTCCTCGGTGGCAGTGATGATAAAGAAGAGAGAGGAAAATCTGACACACCTACACCTGAAGTAGATGAGGAAGGTTACTGTATTCGTCCAAAAGTTGAGAGTTGGGAAAATGATAAAGCTAGTTTTTATTCGAGCTCTGACACAGATTCCGGTAAGAATATTATTGTGGAGTAACAATATTGTCATAAAACATTTTTTTATTTATAAGTTATAATTAATGAAGAATAAATTTTAGTTTAAAAATAACTTATTCTTTACCTTAGTTATATATTTTTGAGGTACTAAGGTTATATTTTTTTAAATTGTATGGTAAAGTGAGGTATCTTAAAACTACATAAAGTTTATATTTTTGGGGTATTAAGGTTATATTTTTGAAGTAGTATGGCACTTTGTGCTATCCAACACAAATTAAAATCAAGTTTTAACAGTTAAAGGTTATATTAAAGCAAACTCGTAGTGAAGTTTGACCTTTGTCCACACAAGGGCTATCATTTAAGCAGATCAATCACCTGATCTTTAATCACTGTAATGTTCAAACCTGCCATTGTCCATCTTAGATTTTCAATGACTAAACTATCACCCAAAATCATGTTCAAGTGGTCTAAGATATTATACTTGCATTGCAATTGGTTGCCATTGATGCAAGAGTTGAGGTTTAAATTTCAGCCAAATGCACTTAGGGGAAATTTTTACATTTGATTTTCACTCTGGGTGTCTATCTCTCTTGGAGTTAATGTGAGTACATTGGTCCAACTACGCTTCACACTTAGGTTAATTCGTGAATAACCCTTGTGTTAAAACATATAAAAAAAGTTCCTGTGTATGTAGTTGTGGCTCTTGATTTTAATTTTGATGCTGGAAATATTGCAATATACTATCATTTTGATTCAGATACTGGAAAAATATTAAGCCTTTTCACATTAAATAAAATGTTGACTATGGCAGTTTGCATTTATATTTCAAATGTAAACTGAAAAGGAGAGTGTTGACGTCTTTCCTCACTGAGCTGTATGTAGTCTTTTCAAGTTATTATGAGGCTACCTGACTTAATGGTTGTGTGGTCTAAGGCATCACTCTCATGTTAGACTTAATTTCTGATGAAAGGGAGAACAGGATTTAAATCCTGGCCAGGTGTATAAACAGTGTTTTTCCCTATATTTTTTTCTCTCGCTCTCCATGCAAATTCTTGTACACTTCTTCTAATTTCAACCTTTCTCATCCCTAACATGTGAATGTAATTAGTTCATATGCGTGGAACCTGAACAGATAGTGACAATAATATGACAAAAATATGAAGTTAAATATATTACAAACTTTGCTTTACTTTTATCACTTAATTACTTTTTTTAGCACTGCATCTCACTACTTGTTTGGGTTGTATACCTTAAATAACTAGGTTGTGGGTATTTTTATTCTCATAATTTTTATATAAATACTGCTGTGAGTATTTCACTAACCCACATTAACATCTGGCAAAATATGTTATTAAATATTTAAAATATTCATTAATGATTTAAATACAAGGCATCAAATAGCAAGTATAGACCAACATTGGTGGGCTTGCAGATTAAACATAGTGTTTGAAAGGGTACGGGCTCAAATTTCACCAGGATGTACATAGGGTGGTTTTCCCTATATGGTTTCCCACATTTCCTTAATTCATATGAGGCAACACTTCTTCTAAATTATATCTTCTTCATCCTTAACCTACAAATGTGATTAATAGTCCTGACACAGCTGGTATGACATGCTTATACAAGGTGGCCACTGACCGGGAAAACCAGGAATTATGCTTGAATTTTGTGCGTCGATAAAAACCCAGAAAAAGTAATTGAAATTTGCCCTCTTTTGAGAGTTTAAAAAAAAAATTCACACCACTTGACATTTTAGCACTAACACAGCCGTCAAAATATTTTTTCATTTTATTAAACTGACAGTGTGAACATGTACACTCGGATTCAGATAGGAAGACAATTTTTGAGGGCCACAACATTTACTAAAACAATTTTAATATATCTATACATCAAGTCACATGATCAACAGCAGTCCCTTTTTCCAGGTCAAGGAAGACCACTTCAAATATATTCTGGAAATATTTAATTTTAAAAGAAAATTACAGGCAAGGATAACTTTAAATTGCTTCTAGGAGTATCTTAATTTCTAAAATTTCTGGGGGAGGGCAACTCCTGATATCTTGTAGAGGAGTCTAATTTCAAAATGTTTCCAAACGAGTTCCACTCAAAGGGCTCTAAGGGGCATTTAATTTTGAAACATTTTCCGGGTTAACTTTGGGGATGCCACTGAGTGTAGTACATTTGTATCAAAATTACTTACTCTCTACTCATGGATGAACATATTACAAGTGTAAAAAATAATTTTTGATCCAGACTTTCAAAAATAGTGTGATTAGAATGTATAGCACCTCTTTGGTTGTACATTGAATTATTTGTTTGAGAGGGAGAGGAAATAATCTTGCCTGTGGTAGCTCATTGTGATGTCTCCCAACAGTAGATGATAATGAGTTTTTTTTAACAAACAACTTGAAGTAATTAAAAATGTTTAAAGACATAATTGAGGTAGTATATGGTATAACTTGTATAGCTCTCCCAATAATCTACTAACCTAGGTATTGAATAGAAATACTTACTAACAATACTTGCACAAGTTCTAAAATCTGGTGGGGGGGCTCAATACATCTTTTACCAAACATTTTCATTCTGAAATGTTTGTTCTACCAGAGAAAAAGCCATCTAAGCAAAAATGTTAAAAAGGTGGCTCACCCCTACCCTCTGCAACTTACCTATTGTCTTAATATGTGAAAGGCCAGACTTAATTTAATATAATAGTATAGCAATATAATTGTGGAAACTGGAACTTTTTTTTGTGTGTGGCGGGGGAAAACTGACATTCCTAGGTTGTAGATCTAAGCACACTAAAAGAAGTTGATTTTCGCACACTTTTTCCTAAACCCTGCACCTTATAACTCTGTATGTGAATGGGGGATGGGGAATTACGGTATCCATGCCCTCTATGGACATAATGATAAATGGATAATTATTCTGAAGTAAAGTGTATAAACTAAAATAAATCATAATTGGTCAATATTTCACATTCATCAATCATGAAAAACATACTTATTTTTAGGATGCAAATTTATGTACAGACTATCTACTCTGAAAGGTAGCATTCTTATTTTGATCGACTACACTACAGATCTATCATATAAGCTATGCCATACATAAAAGGTAAGCCTGCTACCTTTCAGGTAAAGTGAAGGCCGAAGGGTACATTAAAATTTAATTTTACCTACGCCACACCTATACATTTATAACTTTTGAGTTCCTAGAAACTAATTCTTAGTTAATTATGAATAAACTTAGACTCACATATAAAATAATAATTACATTTTTTCAAAATATTTTCAATAATTACCGCAAAATAATGTGTTTGCAATTTCTAAAAAGTCCTTACTTCCAGTATCCTACTATAGTTATTGTGTTATCAATCTCACTAGCAGCTAAATAAATAAAAAAGGGCTCAATGCAAGACAACAATCTGGGACAAGTGTTTGAGGTAAGAATTGTTATCAGCTTCTACCCATATAAATGCTTTGACATTACAATGAAGTCCAAGCATTAAAACATGCCAATATATGTCAGTAACACATTGCAAAATACGTTTGTTATAAGATAAGCTTGACAGGAACCACCAACACAGTTCTCTCCTCGAGATGACTCCTACACGAGTAAGTCCAATTACGTCAAGCACAAGGGTCTTTCATTTAAAAAAAATCAGTAGACATCAATTATTATACTTTTTCAACTTTAATTGAATTTCATGTGTGACGATTATTTGAGGACTACCGACATTCTTAACAAACAATCTTATAAACCATATCACTTATAATTTAAAGGACACTAAACCTATTACACCTTAACTAATATTGCCTAATCATTTTCATCCTATTTTACACTTTAACCTTTTTATCACACCATAAACCATACACCATACCCCTTTTCTCTTACTTTGCACCTTATTCCTTAAATATTAAATACTTTTTTAATTGTATAATACAATGTCATACTTTGTCATACTACACTAAATTGCTTAAAAGGAAAAATAATATTCCATAGTTTGCACCACTCAAATTAATTTTTATGTTTTGCATAAAGACACTTTACTATGGTCAAACCCACTTTGTTACCCACGTGGTCTAAGTTCTCACTCTCACAATAGATTGGCCTTCTGATGATGGTGATAGAGAGGTTCGAATCCCGGTTGGGTCTGCTGAGGATGGCTTTTCTTAAATCTTTTGCCACTCTACTTCCATTCAAATGGTGGTAGATTTCATCTTAATTCAACCTTCCTCATCCCTATTACATTCATGCAATTACTACATAGGCATATAATCTTAACGATTAGGGTGCTAAAAAAATTATGGTGAAAAAAAAGATTTTTTTTTCTAGGAAAAATGTGAATTTCAGCATAAAAATGATTGTTATAACATTTTAAAAGATCACTTATATCTCATTAAAATAATTTCACTTGTTAATTCCATTTCTCTATCGAAAATGCTATTTATTGTTAGCTATGATATCAGGAGAAAAATAATCCAGATCCATCTTTGGTCACATATAGATATTATTTACAATATACTATATCGTCTGGTAAGGGCTAGAGCAAGTTTTATTTTCATTGATCTGAATCTCTCACTTATTGCTCTGGCAAATATAAAAGTGGCAGAGGTATAAATGATGTAATAGCATTTAATATACACAGCCAGTCCCTGTGATGAATGGATTGAAGTTGTCACTTGTAAGGTCATTTGATATATGCATTTCGGTGAGTTTGGCAGACTGATGGTTAACAGTACCTTCTGGCTCAGTGAGGAAAGCAACGGGATACTACCTTACTCCTTACTTTCCCTAGTACACCTCTTCATTGCTGTCTAGGCCTTACAATGGACAATGAAACAGCTGAGGATCCAACCAACCTTTGGGTTGAGTTCTATACATATATACATACATTATGACATTGGTCCAAGCAAACCATAGATAAAACAAGTTCACAAATAAAAAATACAAATACCAGAACTTTAACAATCACTAGCAACCAGCAAATTACATTAAATATAGAGATGTTTTCATCTGAAGATAAATATAAACATTATTTTATTTCTATTACCTAACCTAAAAAATAGTCAAATAAATATATAATTTTATCTCTACATTAAAATTAGTAGATATTAAAGTGATGAAAATGAACATATTTTTGATATGTTAACTTTTATTAATATTGTCTAGTCAATAATATATCGAAACATCAATGGTCATGGGTGTAGATATATTTCCACTGCTGCAATCTAGCAATTAAATAAGGAAATTTAGGTTTAAAACCCAAAAAAAGGGATACTATTATGTAAACTATTGCATAACACACACATTTGTAGGGATAGGAGATTTCATTTGAAATCTTATAATTTAGCATATATAAATACCCCAATTGTTTTATTTTGTGTAAGAATGATTACTTTGAACTTAAGGGGTTGTGCTTTCTAATGGGATCCATCACAGGGTTAATGAAAACACAATTTGTGATAAGAATGTGTCCTAAATATACCCAAATGGCTCTGATAGCCAAATACATTATTTTTGAATTCATTACCGTTTGTATAAATTTTTTTTTCTATACACATACATTATTGGCTTCCAAATTGTCGCTGGTACAACATACATTTTACTAAGAAGCTGATTAAATTTACTCAAGAAATTTATTTTTAGTTTTTAGGACATTTATATACAAATGGTTAATTTTGTAGATGATGAACGTGAACGTAAGATTCATGTTGAAATCAAGCCTTTGAGTAATGGTTCTGCTCCAATAAGTGCCAGTGTTGATGAATTACGAGCTACTGTGGAAAATATTTCTCTTTCATCTGTCATCATGGTTTCAGTAAGTAAAGTAGCCTAGTTTTATAGCTTTCTTATTAATTTTTCTCTGCATTTTCTATAAAACAGAAGGGTTGGTATGTTTATAGACATGTAATTTAATCATAGCAATGAAAAAAAACAATCAAAACATAAGCCCTAATTTTTATAACTTATTAATTTCTGCTATAACATTGTGCTTTGTTCCTTAAAAATGTCATGCTATATAAAAATAATGTGACAAAAGCTATGTTTTCCCATATGAATCAATAAGTCTAATGGTTAAGTTCCAAATACCCTTAAACCTACAAATGTTATCATAACTTGGAAACTGTGCATCATACATTAAAATTCAAGATAGTAAACAAGAAACATTTTAGTACACATTAAGTGAACATAACTAAAATACTGTAGCAAGATTTTTTTATAATTTACCATATTATTATTTGGCTTTGCTAGTTAGAGGACAGGAAGATGACATTCACTTTTGAGATGTGAACGGAATTGGCTTGACTCTCATGCTTTCCTACCTTCACATGTCACCGTGGTGACCCCTGATTTAAAGAAAGTATACAGTTTTGGCTACTTCAGCATGCTTCTTCTTGTATATATATATATATATATATTTCTTGGTAACACACAAGTCCCTCTAAGACAATCCTCCGCACACTTGCACTGCGTTCTATATCAGGGTCTTCATCGTGCAGTATCTGAAGTCTTTCTTCAATGCCATGGAATGCAGCAGATATGATGATCATTGTAAATGTGTGTGTAGTCTTATCCTCTTCGGTGTCAGGTTGAAGAAATGAATTTTAGGCAAGCTCTTGTAGCTCGTCAACACTGAGCTATTCAACCTGAGTGTTAACCACTTTTTCCATGTCCTCGAATTCCAGATTCTGGAATTCTGCTTCAAAAGCAATATTGAGGATTTCTGTGTTCACACCTGTCAAGATTTTCTCAAATCCCTTAAATTCTGTGATGCAATCCTGCCACAAATTTTTCCACTCTTTATCAAGGCATGTCTAGGAAACCTCTTTCCAAGCCATGAAGATGATTATAATGAATGACTAGATTGTAGTTCAACCAACACTCCTTAATGCTGGCCTTAGCTACGGTACCTCACCATCTTTGGCCAGGGCACATTTCATTTCTCAATCCTACAGCACAAGTAGTACCTCTTTAGCGTGGCAATCACACCTTGGTTCATTGGTTGGATTAGAGCCATCATATTGGTAGGGAGGAAAACAATCTTAGTGTTGTTTAAACGTTCAATGGCTCCCAGAGCAAGACACAAGTTATCTACATCTTTTTGTTGGCTTTGTAAATGTATTTTCTTTCAAAGTTCATGGATTCTATGATTTGTCAATAAATAGTGTCATCTTAAAGTCTCCATATGCATTCCCACCCAACAAAAATGTGACACAATTTTTCACAGCTTTAGAAACTTGCACTTTCGTTTTTTCCTGTTAAATATAAGTGCGGAAAGGCATAAGTTTTAAAACAGTTTGGTCTCATCAAGATTAAACCCTTGCTCTGGAAAGTATCCACATGCTTCGATGCTATTCTGAAATCTCACAATAAAGACTTCCATCACAATGGTGGCAGAACTTGCGCCTCACCAGTCACTTAAATACCATGGAAGTTTTACCGGTGCTTAAAAGTATCAAACCACCTTTGGCTGGCATTGAATTGTTATTTTTTTACTAGACTTTGCTGTCCTTAGGCTTAAGCGTGTCATAGTACAAAGATTTATCTTTACTCTGAACAATGTCTAAAGAAACCGGAGCACTATGCTCGTTTTTATATCACTCCACAACGCAAGCATTTTTCTCCATACTTTCACTGCGTCTGTTTCTTGTGCGCCTTACCTTTGTCACATTATTTCATCATGCAATTAATTTTTACAACATTTGTACCAATTGTGTGAACAGTAGTTGCAAGTGCACTAGAACCTTATTAAGCCGATATAATTGAAACTTAAGCTTGTTCGGATTATTTATGAGAATACAGGGATACGGTATTTTCACAAATTGTAAATCCCAAATGAATGAGTCTAATCAAGCTCTCATTTATTTAACTCTTGTAAACACGTTATATTTACAGTAATTATTTTTAGCTACAGCAAAACACATTGTCTTTACTACAACATGTAAATATTAACCTTTGAATATCAAAAATCACTGTTTCTTAAATTTCTATTTTTACTTTGAGCTTTTGAACCAATAAAATATATTTCAGTTGACTTAATTTTTTCCACCATTTTCTGAAAAGTATGTTCGGATTTTCTAGAGTTTCGGACTACCGAGGTTAGATCTAACGGGGCTTTACTGTACCGTCTAATTTTCACAGGAAGCTTATTATTTGAAAACTGGAAACTCATGTCGCCATAATGGCTTAGCTAATAGTTTACAATTGTTTTTATATGAATAGCCCATCTAACCAATAATATAAAGAGAAATTATGCATTAATCCATTAGACTATTATTGGAAGCTTTTCATTGAATTTTATATCAACTTTATAAATCAATCAATCAAATAAAAAATATCTACAATACCAAACTTGAGTGACTTTTAATCATTGTTGGTGGTCAAACGTGGGCTTCTTTTAAAAATCGGAGAACAAGTCTAAAGCTGCATCAATGTCCAAGCCACTCTGACCGAATTCAAGATCTTTTATAATGTTAATTTTCATGGCTAGGTTAGTTGATTTTCTGCTTTTATTTGAAACCAGAGTTAAAGATGAATTACCTGGTCGTATGGACGCCATTCTTGACAAACATGTTTAACAAAACTAGAAATCTATAAACATGCACAAAGAAAGGTAAAACAAGCCACTCTTACACCTGAACTTTCAACACCATGCTCAACAATTAAGGAAAAGGGGGTGGGGATAGTCTGTGATGAAACCTATGTGACTCATTTCATTGAGTGGGCAGGAATCAGGAATTTTGTTCACAATTCAAACTTGGAGCATGATTCAATCAAATGAAAATCACAATCGGTTGAAAAATAATTTTGGGCTCGGAAACCTTAAAGCAGATATTACTATACACATATGCATGGAATATTAGATCATATGATTGACGTTTATCTACTATTAATTTAAAAAATAAATATTTTACAAGCTATAAATAATATTTCAGGGCAGAAGAAGCTCTACTGCTGACTCTGATCATCACATGAAGAGATCACAATCTGTTTCTCAACAACTAGGTAGCGGGTAAGTAATTTTATGCTCGATAAAAAAGTTTGGTTTTGAATTATTATTATTTTTCTCGGTAAGTTAAAACAGATTGTTTTATTCTATTTTATACAAAAATATATATCAATAACATTTGTAATAAAACTTAACGAGAAATATGCAGGGGCAGCATGACTCATCACAGTGAATACATCTTGAAGCACACACATTGTTTGCTATTGCTTGCTTACAGCTGTCCATAGTAAAGACTTACAAGTTGATGTAAAACAAATTTAGAGTCTTGTTGATTTGAAACATCAAGGTTAATCACTCTTATTAATGGATAGCTCAAAGCAAATATTTAAATAACAATTGCTTTGGGTTTCTCGAATTGATTATGCAATAAGGACAGGTTTCCAGAAACATAGCTGGGAGGTATTTGAAATGATGGCAGGAAATTTGGAAACAAACTGGATTTATTTAGTATGACTCTCATAAGTATTTTAGGGGGCATGTAACTCAGTAACAATTTATTTGTTTTACAAGTCTTTTGTTGATGTGAAAGATATTTATTCAGCAATATAGTGTCACGTGTTAACTGGTAGACTAAATTTTCAATTAACCATCCCTAGTGGTAATTTATGACCCTGTGCTTCAATCTGCTGTACTCAAAATTAACAAACAAAACAAAAAACTCAAACACAATCCCATTTGTACAAAAAAAAACCAATCCAATGTGTAGAGCAGAGCCAATGAATGATTGGTCAAATTAGGACTGAGTTATAGAGAAAATATAACATGTACAGTCCAAACAAACTCTGTACCCTTTCAACAAGCAAACTACTTGTTTCTGCCCTCTCCTGGAATCAAACAATTTTTTTATAATGCCAGTCGTCATAATAAATAGAATTTGTAAAGTTTTTTAAAATAAAAACTATTGTATAACTTATACATCTTATGCTATGGGTTTTTTATATTTTAATTTATGAATATATAATTCAGAAACTATATAATAAATACTCAAACACGCTTCATTAAACAACTGGACAACAATTAGACTGGTCTGCTGATGACGAGGAGATTGGGGCTCTAATCCCGGTTGGGTCTACTAAGGGTGCTTATTCTTAAATGTTTTCCCACTCTCCCTTAACACAATTGCTGCTAGATTATCTTTAAAATGCTTCCTATCTTATCTCTCTCTACCCCATAAGAGTAATTATCATGTATCCATATAACCTGAATGTGTATAACCCGAACGGTTAGTAAGACGCGGTGCTAATAATAATAACATATAACCTGAGCATGTAATAAGATGCAGTGATAAAAAATTCAAGTACACTAAATAAATCACAGAATTAATTAATTAATTAATATAGAGTAGCTGATCAATAATGTGTTTTACACTCAACTAGTGTAAAATAAAAAGCTTATAAGTAATTCTACCAAAATCTTCATATCACCCCATATCCCACTCCCCTATATTTACTCATTAGTATTTTTAAATTTGTAGTAAAGTTTTAAAGCTATTGCTACAAGATTAGGTTGAACTTGCTACAACTAATGATTGAAACTGTTTCTTCACACTTTGTTTGCTGACATACCTCAACAATATTGAAAAAGGGAAAAAATACGATTTGTGAGTCTTACCAAATTGGAACAAATAATATTTTTGTGTCACAATCCAGAACAAACAATTGTTCAAATAATAATTAATATTCATTTTTAAAATCTACTTTAGGGGCTTTGTTATTTGGTCATTATCTATGAATAGATCTGTTTTTGCTAATTTGGTAGGGTGTAAAGTGGTATTTCATATAAATTTGTAATAAAAATCTTCTTGTCAGAACAGAAAAGGATATAGCATAGTTTCTCAAAACATTCCTCATCATGGGCTTCAAGTGAGGTCGTGAGAATATAATCATTGTTGACGATAATAATTTACTTGTTTTTTTTTCATAAAGTGGTGATTATCACAAACAAATGTAACTAAATACACTTGTGATTATGTTATAAATTTGCAATTATGATATTCAAAATATCAATTTGCACATGGTAATGTGTATTTCTTCTTCAAAATATATCTGTTCAAATGTGCTGTGGACTATCGAAGTATAGTGCCAAAATATCTTTATTTTTGATACTATTTTCATTTTTAACGAAAATAAGTACTAAAGACAGGAATTGGCTCAATGCTAATCCCAGCATGAAATTCACACTGTCTTGAACTTAGCCTGAGGCGATTTTAATAAAGGTCACGGAGTACTCATCTCAATAGACCTGAATAGTGAATTTGCCTTTTCATTAAAATAATATTATATTTTAACTTTATCAAGTGTGTTCAGTCCTGCTTGTAAATTTAATATACATTTAGTAAATTATTTAGTTTTTCTTGTTTCTACAGTTGTAGTGCTAATACAACACTTTAATTGTTCAAATTAAAACGCTTTATTCCTCTTCAATAAGAGGCCTTCCTTTCTGGGAGTAGGTCAGTAATTTTCCCACTATTTTCTAGGACTGGTAGTTGAGATTTATTTACATAACATAGATTTTGAGTGAGGATCTTTAGGAAGCATCTTGGGTATGTTAGAAAGATCTTAATTTTCGTATGGCTGTTGGTTTTTTTTGGACATTATTTTTCTATTGGTTCTGTACTTGTGCTCTACTTTAATAGCTTAGTTGGGTAGTTGGTTAAATTTGGAGGTAAAACCACTTTTCAAGAGAAAAATGGAGCCTCAAGAAAGCCAGCCTCTAAGGTTCTACAATATTAGTACAAATATTTTCTTGTGTATAGTATCATAATAATTATATTTGCTTGTAGTCCACCACTTTTATGATTTACTGCTGGCTACTATATTGTTCATAGTTTTTATATTTCTCTTAGACAAACCTAGCCATTTTTAAAAGTTATCAAGTACTCAAATTTTTATAGTTTGGAATTCATTAGAAGTTTTCTACAAGTGTTTTTAACGTCGTAATTGCCTGAATATAGTATGCTCCCACACATAATACAACCTTAAAATTTTGAATGTTTTCTACATGAAAAATAAAATATCTCGAATGTTCCCTCTAAAAACTTAATACATCTGACACAGTGCTATTAGGCACTCTGAATGCTTCTCTTGATGTGCAGGCACTCCTAAACATGTCTCTATTTTTTTTCCAAAGTCATATATAGGCCTCAAAAACAACAAACTTATTAATAGCCTCGTTATTTGTTTGTTGTGCCTCGTGTATTGCTCTTAATTAAAATTTTGTATCATAGCTTATTATCATTCCCTTCGTTGCTTAAGACCATGAGGAAGCCTCTTTTCAATACATTCTACCACTTGTGGATCAACCATAGATGATTTTTTTTAATACCCGCCTCAGTGGAATAGTTGGCTAACACGCTAGTTTCCTGTTAGCTAGACTGCCGAAGACTGGGAGATTGATTACCGAATCTTGGTCGGGAGAACTGGGGGTGGTTTTTCCTAAAATGGTTTTCTACTCTCCCTCCACGCAGATGTGGGTTCATTTCCTCTAAATTCAACCTTCTTTATTCCTAACCCATTAGCGTAATTAGAACATATACGTATAACCCAAACGGTAGTAAGACGCGATGCTAAATAATAATTTTAAAAATGTTTAAAATTAGTAACACGGCACAGTTTCTACCACCAACTAGCACTGACCAACTCAATTACCAAGTCAATGACACTTAGGGGTGGAAATCCCTTCTCTCTCTCTTTGTTTTGACATTCAGTTTATTATGCGATTATTGCCACTGGCCTGCCGGTGCATTTACAAAATGTCTCAAAATAAACCTGTGTGGGAATCTGCCATTTGTTTCAAGTAAAAAATGTTGGGCTGTGCAAATAATAAATCATTCAGTTTTTGAAAGGATTTTTTTTAGGAGAAAACATTGGTATATATTTTTATTTTGTATCATGTCTTACCCTGTCCAACTTATCAACATTAAACTAAACTAAAGGATTAGGGATGAAGAAGGTAGATATTAAAGGAAATGTACTTGCAATTGCATGAAAAAGTGTGGTAAGCCACTTAAGAAAAACCATCCTGAGTACACATAATCACGATTTGAACTTCCTCCTCACGTGAGGAAACCAGACTAAATAATACTGATTTTAGTCCATGTGACCATTTATACACGTGGTCATATTTGTTTTCAAGATGGTGGATAAATGTTGTGTTAAGTAATATCGCTGATGAGTTATTTTTCACTAATGTTGAACCTAGTCACAAACATTTTAATTAATATTGAACCAGGTCACTTGTGTATAATTTTAGGAAATGGTGGGGTGGACAGTAATTTAACCACTTCAATTCTTTATTCTCTTTCATAAACAATTTTTCAAGTGCACCTACTTTTGACGTGAATACGTCTTTAAATTTGCTACCATACGGGGGCAATCCAAAAAACCTAATGATAACAAAATCGGGGGATACAGTTTGGTGTTGTAGTTTCGAATCTTTCCTCTACATCCAAAATTAAATTATACCACTGGATAGCTAAAGGATCAAAGAATTCATTACGATAAGCGAGAACAGTGACGCATCGCGCGCGGTGGAGGGGGAAGCGCCGCCATTTTGAGGTTATTTTGCTGCGTATCGAGATTTGCAATTAGTATAACTTTTGACTCGGAGAAGCTACGATGTTCGTTTAAGTTTTAATCGTCAGCTGTCGTCAAAATCTATCGATTGTATATAAAACATTAGTTTAAAGTAGTGACAGTGAATATAATAAGGTGTTAGAATAAAAAAATATTATCAAAAATACAGTTTGGCGTTGTAGTTTCGAATCTATCCTCTACATCCAAAATTATACCACTGGATAGCTAGAGGATCAAAGAATTCATTACGATAAGCGAGAACAGTGACGCATCGCGCGCGGTGGAGGGGAAAATATAACCCGTTACATAAACGTATTCACGTACAACACACGGCCGTGTCCATGACACAGCCACACCCCATTTTTTGCTTGTTTCTTAAAGTTGTATTTGTTTTATTTATGGTCAACTTTATATTTAATCAAAAGCTGCTGAAAATCATTATTCTTGATTGGTAGAATGATTGAGTCTTGTCATATTATTTTAAGGTAAATAAGAAGAAGTTTGACCTTTGGTCTCTTCCATTTCAGACTGAAATATCAACATATGTTGAGAGGGGGAGATTGGCACACTATTGCATCATTATATAAAATCAAGTATAACTATTAAATTTATCTATATAAAGTAAATATTAACATTTTTTGTCAACATTTATAAAACAGCATTTAACAAAAAAAATTAATTCAAATTTAAAGCAAATTTTCTTCACTTTTTTAATCTCAAATATTATAATCAGTTACACTGTTTGTCACAAATAATAAAATATTGTCTTAAGCTAACATCATCATTGGCTACGATATAGTAGTATTTTAATTGCATTATTTCTATAAGCTTATATATGTGTTGTGTGTGTATTAAAAAATTACACCTTGACATAAGAATTGAACCCAGAATTATCGTCTTATGATGTAAATAATCTTCTCCATATACATCCAGGAATGGTCCCATACTCTGGGACTCACTTATAGGTTAAGGTTGTCGTTGTGATGGATGTGTGATGTCACATACACACACACGTATGTGTGTGTGTATATATTACTTAAAATTCACTTAACTGTTCTCAATAAAATTACTGCAAGATAAGATTTTGTACAAACTTGTGTCCACATCCAAAATGTTATATCATAGTTGTCCAAATTTATTGACTATTTTTTATTGCTTATTCTATTGAAATAAAGCTTAATAATAATAATAATTATAATAATATAAATAATAATGATAGTAATTATAGTAATGATAATAATAAAAAATATTATATAATATAAAATAATAATAAATAAACAGGATGGTTCAAGAGCCCATCTTACAGCCGATTATTTGGGAAAGATATACACAACTATGCTCAAACCATAAATCACTTCCAAGTGTGATTTTCTAAATTCTTTGACAATAAAGAGTTTGCAATCCGCAAAAAAAAAAAAAAAAAAANTTAAAATTGCTATTTATCAATTTTGTTCTATTTTTTACATATGGTAACATTATTTCGCTAGTTCCAATTCTACTCTGTTCTAATGAAAAAAAAAAACAAAAAAACAAAGGCGACACCTGGTTCTATCTTGTTTACCTACCTAAGTTACTGTTTATCTGTGGCGTGAGACAGGCTCTTGATTCCAGCAAAGAAGCATTATATATGTAGCCGGTAATAAGGGGTGTGGGTATTCTTTATTTGTGGTGGACACATGATCAATAGGGGGTGTGGGTATTCTTTATTTGTGGTGGGCACATGATCAAAGTAATAGGTCTTACATTGTGTGGTTTTCCATTTATTTGGACTGAAAGCCTTGGCTTATAAAGGAAACTGATTTTAAATGTATACTCTCACATTTGCTGCAAAAATCTCCTTACTTAGAAAATAGATGGATCAAGAAATTCCTCACGCCACACACTTCACCCATATTTTTATTCTTTATAAATTCAAACTATACTCTTTAGATAGACAAATAGCTATGCAATTAAGATTCTTTTGAAACAAATGTTTTATTTACAAATATGTTTGAGTGTCAAGCATGAAATGACATATAACTTTTCCAGGGAAACTCCTGGTCATAACACACTAAACGAAATTTGGGAATCACTGCATTAGAGGAACATTTTGGTATATTTTCCTCAAATAAATGAAACTTAATTCAGACAAGAGAAATTAAGTTTTTTTCCTTTGGTCTAAAATTTCTTTGCCTGAAAGGTTTTAAGACTCCTAATTTTGACCTACATTAGACTAACTTTAAACACTTTAGTTTCTTACTTAATTGTATTGATTATATGTGGTTATTTTCATTAAATACAGGGTTGCCACTGACCTGGAATGTCAGGGAAATGAAAATTGGTTATGGAAAGTCAGGGAAATGCAATTGTGGTCAGGGAAAGTTTTTTAATGTAGTCCGTTAAATTGCAGATTATTTTCTTCACTGTGTCTTTGATAAGAAATCCATTATTTTGAGGTAAGATGGTATACTATGTACTCTTAACTTTTTAGTTTTGAAATCTGATTTGTTTAGGGTTATGGCAAACTTTTCTGGAAAACGCTGTGCTAGATGATAGTTTTTCCAAGATAATTCTGAACAGAGATTGGCGACTCTAGCCTGTTTCTTACCTGGCTATAAGATTCAAGGGAAATTAAAACAGAAGAAGATTCATTGTCATGCTTGGTATTCCAGTTTCTTAAAGTTTTGTTTGTAAATCACTATTTCCACCTATTTGTGTATCTGTTATGTATTTTAATTTGTTTCCATTGATTCCCAAATGTGCATTAAATGTGTTCTTAATAGTATACCACGATAAAAACTGTGGATTCTATAGTACCATGTTCACTGATTATTTTATAATATAAATTAATAAAAAATTCATGCAAAAGGTTTGCGATGGTATGGCTAGAGAATAGGAATGCCTGGATAATGTTTTCCTTACTCACACCACTGTTTTGGCATTAATTGTCTAATATCAATACGCATTCCTATCATGGGGAAGGAGGAGGCTATTTTCATTATTTGTAGTTATTATCTTAAATTGAAATACTGTTTCGACCCATGTATTATTAATTTGTATTAATATTATGCTACCAGCAGCTTGTGGAAAAGACAAGGATGTTTTATATTTTGGTCGGAGAAATGAAATCGAGGATATCAGTGAAATCCTGAAATTGTTTTTTCTAAGAATTGAGGTCACAAACATACAAGTGTGTTTTGTTAACATTTATAAAACAGCATTTAAGGGGAAAAAAATATTTAAACTTAAAGCAAATTTTCTTCACTTTTTTAATCTCAAATATTATAATCCATATATAAATTCCATAAATAAAAATTCCAAATTTTAATATTATTGTCATTATTAACCTTCAATAGAAAATTTTAGGCTCACGGGAATTTTCAATTATTTTAAAATTAAACTGTTTTTTTGTAACTATGTCCACATTGGTGGTAACATGGTCTATGTTATCAGGCTTGCATTATACTTAATTGCCTTAAAGAGAGTTTCAGTTCAAAATCTCAACCAGGTACATTAGGGGTGATTTTCCTATGTTAATTAGCAGTAAGGTTTTTCCCCATGTCTATCCATGCACTTCCTCTAAACTCACCCTGATCCAATAGATTTGACCTTTGACACCTTATTGTCAGTTGTACTAATAAAATATAAATAGATTTGTTTAATATTTAGGTAATAAGTTAAGTTTGATTTACAAAATACTTTAGATGTTATATGTTATATCTTTACAGAAAGCCAAGTAGTGACTTGTTGGGTTTGAATCTTTATCAAAGTCCAACTGCATCAAGTGCTTCAACACCTACTGGTAGTCATCCATATGCACCACTTCAGAGTCCTTCTCAACCAATAGTCAACAGCCCAGCACCTTCCTCTACTTCCAGATATGCAGGTACATTAATTTTGTTTCATGGGTTGCAACTTTTCCAATTAATTTTCCTAATTTATATCATGCTTTTACATACTAAATTTGCCTCTACCCAGCCACCAACATAATAAATATCCGCTCTGATTCAAAAGGTTATGTGTAAACTTATGGAGCGTGTAGAGGGACTCAGGTAGAACAGCTTTCAAATAGGAATCCATGTCCTCCAAAGTCATCCCAAGTCAGACGAGGCCATTGAATGTGGGGACGCTTTCATCATCATCTGAGCAATCCACAAATAAGTAATCTTTGTTACCACACTCTTCAGCATGGCAGTGTCCACAAGCAACCACATATCTATTCCATGTTTCTTGCACACGTAGAGCAAACTTGCACATTAGTGCATTGTTGTGGTTTTATAGATACACCTGATGACTTTGAGAGGCATAGTCGGTCATGATTGGAGCAAATACACTCTTAGTTTTCTTCCCTCCTCAACTTAGTGGGTTTAAATTTTCCTTCCTCCAAGCTGCTATCTTATGATAAACTCGCAGGCTGTTGAAGATTATTGCTCTTTCTATTGGAGGGAGCTTTATTGGCAGGGGTTGCCCAGTGGCTGCCGACCACAAGTATGCCTAGTGTCGTAGAGAAGCCAAAGTGTCATTTTCGTTTTCATGGTATAGTCTTACCAGGAACCTTTGTCACTGTCACCAACCTTTTCCTGAGTCAAACTAATTTGCTTGCTTAGCTAATTCAAGTATGGTGATGTTGAGCATTTCTTTATAACACTTGGTTTTCCGTGACCCAAAACAGCAGACATAGTGTCAGATCCACTCTTTTCATAAATGAATATGAGGTTTTTTGCAACCTCCTCCTCACTGTGTTCACGGACGTAACTAATATTCAATACTGGGTTAATCTTTTGTTTTGAATTATAAAATTGAAGTAAAACATTTCCCATGTCTGGTTTCATATGGTAATAAAGTATGTAAATATTTCAATATCATATGCTACAACAATAACTTATTTCCCATCAGATACCATTTGCAGCACTTCAGCCACAACAAGTGTCACCATCAGCAGAAGCCTTTCGCTTGACATGAACATGGTGTTTATGTGAGAAATCTATATCTTTCAGTTTGTTTTTGTTGTAGGTATTAGCTAGAAAAGCAATTTGGTTGTGATAGATGTTCGCAGTTTCTGTAACTGTGACATTTGGAGATACAGTGGTGCTCATGATATTTAGTTGGAGCTACTTCATACCCACCGAAAACAAATGTTACTTTGTCATTGCATTAAATATGTTGCATTCTTTGAACAAACTTTCGTAACTGTTTGATAAGTCTTAGGTGTGTCCCATTGATCTTCATGGAACATTTCACCTCCATCAAATACCAACAGTTAACGACTGTATGACTGAGGTTGCTCAGGAATGTTTTACGGGCACAATAAGTGGGATTTTTGAGTTTGAATTGGTGTACATAGTTTGACTATTTCTCCACTAGAGCTAAGGTTTACCTATCTTATACCTGGAACTACATTAAGATGATTCCTATATCTGGTTTTAATGGCAGTCACAGCAGAAAATGTAGTTTTGCAGAAATAGGACATGGAAAATGGCAAGAGAACTAATACAGCCTTTACATTCATTTTTGGGTACTTACTTTCAGCCTGAAGCAAAAACTGTGAGTTCACATGTCTTAAAATTGTATTCCACTTTATGATCTGAGGACAGGTCTATGAGTTAAACTTGTTCACTTGTTGGCAGCCTTTTTCTTTCTTCCACAGAAAAAGTATTTCTCACCCATTCATTTTGACTGACATCATCAACAAATTTCTTAAAATATTTTTTGAATCCTTATTTTAGCCATTCGAAGTGGTTGGTGATAAAACAAATGTGTTAAAATCACGCCACACATTGTCATGTTCTTCAAGAGCTTTGTTCAATCGTGTGAACATGCCAAGAAAACATTCAACGTTAGATATTTGTGTGCTCATATAATCAGTCTTTTCAGAAAGTGCACATTAAATACCTCAAAATAAATAAATACCTCTAATCAGCCGTATATCCAGTTTACCACAAAAGCAGTCACTCAGAGTGAAAATGCTTGATCTAGGCCCCTGCATTGACATGTTTAAAATATTAAGTATTTCAAATAAACCAATAAAATACGCTAGTTTGCAAAATAAACTGTTATCATTGATCTCATTTTTATTCCCGGGATAGTCACACTCTTTGAGGTAAGACTAATTCTATCCTTTAGTTCAAACACCCTTGCTAGCACTTTCTCGCATGATAAACAGCATGCACTGTGTTGAGCCCCTTTTCCCTCGCATAAAGCAACAAACAAACTTATTTACTAGGCATCACGAGGAGAAACAAGAATAGCAATTAAGCTATCTGGAAAAGAGTAGGGGCACAGGGAGTACATTAGATAGTAGAGGAAGCAGATAGTAGAGGAAGCAAGACTGAGATTTTATGGGCATGTAATAAGGATGGAAAAAGAGAATATGCCAAATAAAATTATGGAAATGAAGTATGTAGGAAAAAAGAACACAGACCGCCAAGAGTGAGATGGGAGAAGCAGATAACAGAAAGTTTGCAAGTTAGAGGAGGAGAATGGAAGCAATTTAAGATGGAAGAATGGTGGAAAGATAGAGGAAGATGAAGGTATTTTACTAAACTGTCCTGGCCACAGGCTGGAAACAGTTCATGATGATGATGTCTTAGTAGTTCATATTTGAAGGATGCAAGTGACTCCTTGTGGATCAAACATTGAGTCCAGATTGCGTTGGGAACTTTACCTTTCATACGACCTTGCAAACCTTTTTTTTCTCTGAAAATAAGCTGTAAAGTGGGCATCCATCACTGAGTCAGTGGCTTTGTCGTCCAATGATGCAAATTTTGACAATTTATAAATTTAGGTCAGCTGTTCTTGTATGTTATTCAACATGGTGCACACCCGCCTTCCCACTGTGTTATCTGCCGGAGGGATCTTTTGCACTAGATCTGCAAATACTTAGTTAAACATTATTTCAGTTATTTCAACAGCAGCAGGCGACACTAGTGTCTTCCCAATAGAATGAGGCTTCTTAAATTTTTCGATCATATACTAAACTTTGTGTAGTGCCAAAAGTACCCTTGTATGAAAAACTTATCATTTTTATCATTGATTTGGTCTGTTCAGAATATTCTTCCAAATTGTTCTTAAAATAATAACACAGTTTGGTTTATGCTGGCTGTGTTTTGTGTCCAGGTGTATCTTCAGCTTGATAAAACAGACAAAAACACCAAGCTCAAGTGTTTCTCCTCGCCATCTTTTTCAACACTAGTGAACTCGATTGACAAAAAAAAATCAATATACTTTCTTACTTTTATTTTCTTATCAGGATCTCACCTGCTGCAACTAGCAGAACTTATTTTTAGGAATCTATCCACTTCAGTATTAATTACACTGTAATTTACATGCACTTTTTTGAACAAAGGAGGGCGACTTATGTAAACACACAGAAATAAAAACTACACTAAAACTATGTCGCAAGCTTGCCAGATAAGCAATAAGCACACACTGCGCATGATTGGTTGTTGACCATTCAGCCTGACTCAGCTTTGGCAACAATCGGCATTTATAAGAAAGCGAACAAGAGCTCACCAAAAGAGATTTAACTAGCTTAGTAGGTATTATGCATGTGAACAAAGTGAGACCTTGCAGTGCTCTTAACCCAAATATGAGGCTGCTGCAGTTAACTATGTTGGTATACATGTGGTTGGATTAAGTTAACCAAAATAGATTTGAATTGTTTAAACCAATTCTGTTTCTTTTTGAATTTTGCCGTTTACCATAATTATCAAACTCTCATAATATAGTAAACACAGTAAAAGTGTATATTCTTCACAAACCTTGCGCAACCCCCCAGGTTGGAAATCACTACTTTAAAATATCTTGTTGGTTCAGTAGTATGCTCATACCTAAGATACCCTTGGAAGACATCATTCCATTCAACTTTATTAAGTTTCAGAATAGAATTGTATGATCTAGGTGGAGAGTGTTTACACCAATTTTTAGTACTGTTTTTAGACACATAAGGGTCCTAACATCTTGGTTTTGGATTGAAACATTAAATAGGTTGTTACTGTTCAACTTTTGGTGAATTTTAGAACCCAATTCTTCAGCTTCATCGCTTTTAATACCATCTCCAACTTTAGAATGTACACAAGTAGCTAGGTTGTGTAAATTTCTATCACTTATATCAAATAGATTGTGACATTCAAACTAGGGCTCAGCGATTACTCGGATTTTGAGTTTCGAGCCGAGCTTGTTATTAAAACTCAAAATTGGAAGTTTTGCAGGCTCATCATTTTCAATCTTCCACTTGATGTATGTAATAATCCATTTTTAAAACGCAATCATAAACATAGGCTATTAAATCTAGATAATATCAGCATTCCTACTTAAAAATCATTTGGTTACTTAAAAATTAATATTAATTTTTACATAAAAACATAATAAGAGCGTTATATGTCCTGTTGTGTCGGTGCATCACCTTAACTCCTAGTGGAAGTGAACCGGACAACGGTATACTGGCCGGCAAGGCAATCTCTATATTAGGGATAGTGGTTTGTAGGAATAGTGCAAGCACACTCAGGGTAATCAACGGTTGTACTTGTGGTATACTGGCTAAAATGTGCTAACACCGACCAGTACAACATCCTTACCGTAAGCAGCGAATACTTTCTTGGGTGCGGGTACGATCAAGACTAGTAAACTGGTCTACTCTATTTAAAATTACTACAAGAAATATTTAAAGAATAGCCTCAGATGACCAAAGCTATGATGGAGATCCAAGGTTAAAACTGAAGGGCCCTTAGGTTAACAAACTGGCGAGAATATGGACTATTGGAATGTGGCATATGAGAAGAGTATGTATTAAGTATGTATTAAAGAAAATGAACTGTTAGAGGAAATGATTGGAAGGAAAATTAATATTATTTGTGTATGTGAAACCAAGCGGAAAGGGAAAGATGTTTTAATGACAAGTGATGGTAACTTGGCATCGTGGTCAGGTGTAGATAATGGGTAAGGGAAAGTCAGGGCGTAGGATTAATCCTAAGCCCAACAGCTAAGATTGTTGTGCCTCATTTTTCAGCCCTTGTCGGCTTCACGTCTTTTCTCCACACTTGCACAGACTGTGTCAACAACCCTCTCTACAGCCAGTGCCGCTCCACTCTATACTCCGCACTAATGAGAACATTCCTCCCCATTCTATTGGCCCACGCGGCGGCTACTTTCTCTCCCCCTTATGTGCGCCAATAAGAAGCTTACCTTCTCTCCCATTGGACAAGGCCAGGCAGAAGTGGAGAGAATAAAACAGGACTTCTTGCACAGAATTCAGAGGTTACCAACCAAACCTTTGTACGCCACCTGTCTACAAAGAGTGAATAAATTGTAGATTATCTTAAAGAGCAAAAATTGTCTAATAATAACCTATATCTCCCTACCTCTTCCCATCCCACCGCAAAACACGTTGCCGGGACCTTCTCCTGTCCCACCACGACACATGTTGTCGGGACCTTCCTGTCGACCTTTCCCCCAATCATACGACCCGCGAGAGCGATGTCTAACCACCAACGTCGCCTGGTGACTGGACTTATAGAGGCAAACTTATTCACCCCCGAAGCGCAAGAATAACAAGATGTTTGTGAGAAGGTATGATTTGGTATCATCTAGACTTCTAACGGTATGTATGAAAATATATATTTGTAGAATTAGGTTGGTTGCTTGTTATGCTCCAGTGGAGGGTGAAGACAAGAATGTGAGAGTGGAGATTTAGATTGAGCCCATTGAAGTCTTGAATGCATGTGAACCGGGTGAAAGAATTATTTTGTTAGGAGATATGGGTAAATGGGTGAGTATCTAAAGAGAGAATTCAAAAAGAGTGTTAGGAAGATATGGTGATGGTGGTGTGGACAAGAATGGTAATGGAATAGTGTGTGTATGTTTAGAAAAAAATTTTTATTTGTGTCGAACATGTGGTATAAGCACAAAGATATTCACTTGTATACATGGAAAAGGGGCGATTCGAGAATGATGATTGATTTAGTGGTGTATGATGAGAGACTGAGAAGTTTAGTAAAGAATACTAGGGCTATGCATGGAGCTGAATGTAGAACATATCACTTCCTAGTGATTTCAGTAGTTTAAGTAGGTGAGATTTTTGTGAGAAAGGAGCGCAAGAGTATTAAGCAAGTAAGGGTGAAGGTGGAAAAGTTTCAGGATAAAAGTGTGAGAGCACCATATAAAAGATTGCTGGGCAAAAAATTAACTTTTTCAAAACCATGAATGAAATATTGAAATGAATACCAATGATATTGAAAGTGTTAGGAACAGAATAAAAGAGGCTCTAGTTGAGTCCGTGAAAGTTGTGTGTGGATCTGCGGTGGCGGGAAACTTAAGAAGAAATGCATGGTGGAATTAACAGGTGAAAGAAGCTGTGAGAGAAAAGAAAGAAGCATACAAACAAATGATTGCTGGGATGAGGGAAGCAGAACATAATAGGTTGTGGGAAATAAACAAAGAGAAAAGGATGAATACAAAGAAAGTAGTAAAGGAGAGAGTAAAGATCAATTAGATTAAAAAGAGAAAAAATGCAAAATGATTTTGAAGGAAATAATAAGCTGCTCTTGAAGGGGGTAAAGAGAACAAAACAAGGAGTGCAAGGAAAGGCCTATGTCATTCAGACTGAACATGGTGAACTGATCTGGGATGAAAATGGAATAAGAGAGTGAGGGAGAGAGTATTTTTGAGTAATTGTGTGGCTAAAATGTGAATAAAATAGGGAAAATGTATAAGAACCGAAAGAATTAACAAAGTTGAGGTGTTTAAAGCTATGAAAATGTTAAAGAATGGCAACACTGCGGGCGTAGATAGGATCGCAAGTGAAATGCTTAAGTGTGTGGGCACATTATTACTACTGATGAGGTTTTACATGAAACGTGACAGCGCAGGTAAGGGAGGAAGGGACAAGGGGGAGGGTAATGGTGGCAGTAGATAAGAATTTTTCTTTCTCTTTCTTAGGTATGAGACATTGTCCTCTACTCCCACAAACACAATCATATACTACTAAGCCTACATATATTAAAAAACTTCCACACCACTCATATTATCGCCATCATCACCCGAAGTGTTTTCACTGGAGGCTGTCATCTGCCATTCCCCTTTCACTTTAGAGTTAAATTTTTCCTCCACTAGGCCCTTAAAGATGTTTACGTTGAATATAGTGTTCTTTTTAGAAATATAGTCCTTGACTAATGCCAATATCAATTCTATGGGGTTGAGATCAAGATGGTATAGGGGTGGATGTAGAACAGAGCTCCCGTACTTCGCCATTAGTATATCTATCATACATGTCTTAAATCATGGTTTGTGCAGTTAAATAGGGAATATAATTCTGGTTTGAGCATAGTATTACTTAAGGTAATATTGTGTTGTCTATACCAATTCATTATGACTATTTTACTCGAAGATGTCGGTGGTGGGTCTAATTGAATGTTGTGGTAGGATGCGTTGTCAATACCTCATACACTGGCAGGTGGCAAGCTTGGGATCAATTTGTTTGCCATCCATTTTTCATTCATAGAATAAAAAGTTTTTAAGAAAGTCATTAAGCTCCACACGGCTGTTCCACTACTCCTTTATGTTAATGATATTGTTAGATTGTCCTTGAACTAGCCTGTACATGCTGTTTTGCCATTGTGCAATCGTAAAAGTTCCATGTTAAAACCTCATCAGCAGTACTTTCCAGATTGTGTGAGTTGTTCATTGTATGTGCTGAAATTTCGACGATCCTAAGGAATGGAAGAATGCTTTCACTGTTCCCTTGTATAAAGGCAAAGGCGGTAAGAGTGAATGTAAGAAATATAGGGCAGTTAGTTGGTTGATATTTCAAGCAAACATTTTAGAAGAGTTTTAATTGGACTTTATGTGAAAAAACAGGGTACGATGTGAGATGTGCTATGTGGTTTCATGCCAGCTTGAAGCTACATGGATCAGATATTTGAATTGCAACAAGTGATTCAGAACTGTATGACAGTAATGAAGAAAGTTTATTGTGCATTCGTTTCTCTGGAGAAAGCCTACAATCCAGTGAATAGGAGTATGTTTTGGAATGTTCTTAAGAGTGTATAGTGGGGATGCATGGTTAGTAAATGCATTCATGGTGATGTATGGTGGAATTAAAGCCTGCCTTAGGGTGAATGGAGCTTTGAGCGGATGGTTTGGCATTGGACAGATAGGTTGTTAGACAAGGTTGTTTAATGTTTTCCTGGATAAGTTTATTTTATGAGTGATGCTTATGAGGACATGGTTGGTATACAAATGGACAATGTGAATGTGAGAGTGATGCTATATGCAGACATTGTTGTATTAATGGCTGAGAGGGAAAAGGACTTGCAGAATGCATTAAATCGTTTGAATGTGGAGACAAACAGAATGGATCTTCGTATAAATGTCTCCAAAACTTAGGTGATGGTTTTTGAAAGGGACAAATTGTTGTGTCTCAACTTCGAGCCACACCCAAGCGCTTAACCAGTCCCTAAGCTTTTCTACCTCGAATTTCCCAGTCACATTCTTACACTTTATTTAACTATGAATAATGGAAATCCCTCCCCTCAACAACTTTCAACTAGTCACCTCAACTATACAATCGTAACAATGTATATTCAACCTTAAAACTTCACTTTATATATATATACACCTATTCAAAAACATATTCCTCTGACATTAAAATACTCAGGCAAATAAAATATTATTCCCAAAATTGGCCACTTCAATACTCCCTCAAATTGATCTCAATGAGATTACAATATAGATCAATTTGAAAACAAGGATGGAGAGCATCATGACCTCCTCATATAAGGACCTTGACTTCATATCCGTTTTGTTGGAACCTTGTGTATATAGCAAAACTTGCTGCTCCCAGATTAACAAGCAGTTAGGTAGAGCACACTCTTTCGGGAGATGCACCTGTCTTTCCCTTAACTCTTCCTCTACCAAGCATTGGGCCAGTCATTATAGTATGATTTTGGTAGGAAGAACATAATAAGTTACTAAAGTTAAAAATAATTTTAATACATTTATACATCAAGTCATGTTATCTCCAGCTGTCACTTTTTATAGATATTAACAATACCTAACACAAATAATATACTAAACTGTTATCAATGTTGGCCGCAAAAAAAATCTTTGAATTTTTTCTACTGTTCTTACAACCAAAATCAGGCTTTAGCAATAAGCTTCTTATCTGTCACTCACTTCACTTTCTTTTGATGTTCACTTGTTGGAATATGTTATTTCACTTACTTTTACTAAACACATTACCCGCCTCGGTGGCATAGTTGGCTAACGCGCTAGTCGTGTTGAGCTCGACCGCTGAGGACGGGGAGAACGAGGTTCGAATCTCGGTCGGGTGAACTGGGGGTGGTTTATTTCTAAATGGTTTTCCACTCTGCCTCCACGCAAATGCGAGTTCACTTCCTCTAAATTCAACCTTCCCAATTTCTAATCCATTAGCGTAATTATTACTTAAGCGTATAACCCGAACGGGTAGTAGGACGCGGTGCTAATTATTATTATTATTATTATTATTATTATTATATTATTATTATTATTACTAAACACATTGTACATTACATAACATTCCTTATCTATTTACCTTAGTTAATTTACAAAGTTAATCTTTATATAATTGCAAATAACATTAAATTATATATTGAAATACATCATATTGTTAAATAAAAGAACAAAATAAATACAATTTAATGTTGGTAACTGAACCCAGGTCCAGCGGATATTCTTGGTTTCCTCATCTTCTTATATTTTTTCAGCCATGTCTGTGGTTACAAGGTATGGTTTTTAAGAATTTTTTTTATTAATAGTTCCGATCAGTCTGTCTGTCCTTGACAGTGTATCACATATGCATTTTCATTTTTTATACTTACAACTCTGCCAGGTCTGTAATATAATAGGTGGAGATTTGATATATCTCTGTCAATCGCTGATGAAATCTTGTGAGTTCTTATCAGTACCAACTGTCCGGCCTCATATTTTGCCTCCCTTGGAAATTTCTTCTTATGTTTGCAGATTTGCTGTCGCACAATTTTCTCTTCCCTTTTCCGAGCTTGGCCAAGTTTGGCACCTTGTGATAGCTCTCGTTGATCAGGAAACACCAATAGTTCCTCTAACTTTAGTGGTGGGCGCTGTCCAAACATCAACTTGGATGTTGTGAAACCAGTGGCAGAATGTGGGTCATGGTTGATGCAGTCTTCAATTATGGTGATGTGTGCGAGTCATGACACGTTGATCATATGACAATATAGCATCAACATCCGGCCCAACTCCCTATCTACGTGTTCTAATACGTTAGATTCCGGATGGTAAATGGAAATTTGGCCAAATTTGATATCATGTTCCTGGAGCTTTTTTCTCCAGTGCTGGCTGATAAATTGTGGTCCATGATCGGAAACCACTAGATATAGCCTATCTACATCTTGCATATACTACTCCATGATTCGTCGTGCAATGATCCTAGTGGTAGCCTTTCACATTATATAGAATTCGACGTATCGCATGCACAAATCCATAACTCCAAAGATGTCCTTTGCTCCCCTTTATTCTGTTAGGAGGGGGCCATATAAATCTACAAATACTTTCTCCAAAGTGTTGATAGGGATTGCTACTTGCAGTCGGCCCTCAGTTTTTATATTAGGAGCCTTTGTTTTTTGACATATGTCTTACATCTTCAACATCTCTGCCATGGTCCGACTCATAGCTCCAAACACACACAACTCCTTCTTCACCTAATATAGCTTTTTAGGACCAAATTGGCCATATTGTTCATGATACAAATTTATCAACGAAGCTACTATCACTTTAGGAATCGCCAACCGCCATTCAAGTTGTTGGCGTATTTGCTTACAGAGCACGCCCTTATATAGTTGATATTGTTAATATACTTTCATGAGTGGTGTACCTGATTTTATTGCTCTGAAGATTGGGCCTAGTTTTTCGTCATTTTCTTGCTCCAGAATAAGTCCCACGTCAAATTCTTCTTCCTCCCTTTTCTTTTTTCTTGTGGTGTGACTCATGGCCTTGAAAATCCACTACTCTTCTTGAATTGGAAATGATAGGCGTGGGTATCATGAACGGGTGTCCGGGACAATCTGTTGTTTGCTGGGATCATACTTTATTTGGAGAAACGAGAGTGCCTCGTGATCCATGATTATTGTGGTTGGTCGATCATAGATATATATATATATATATATATATATATATAAAACCCAGATTTAAATAAAAAAAATCATTTACTACTTCATATTGTTAAATAGAAATATTATTTCAACCATCTTATTTTTCATTTTAAATTATGAACACCTACCTTTATAAGCATTAATAATAGAATTTAAATAAATTCTTCATTAAGATAATTTATAGGGAAAGCCCATACAAAGTCCATGTGCAACTGCTCATATAGGAATGGAGCTGGAACTGAATACATGAGCATGCACGATTACACTAAGGAATAATAAACGAAATATGAAACACTTCAAACTTATAACTGTTTATGATTCTTACATTTTCTTTAAAGTACGTTAAGAATACTCAATACAGTTACTTACTCAAAACAGATAAATGAAAATAAGATAGATTTCATCCATGATTTCTCTAAACAATATAGTGTTCACAAGTTGGGACATTACAAGAAACACAATAATAAAAAAGGAATAAATTTCCGGAGCTTATGAAAATACTCGGCTTGAGTTCGACTTGATTGAAAAAAGCTGAGATTTCAGAACCCTAATTCAAACCATTTTAAGAGCTTCACCATATCGTTAATGTCTCTATTCTTCCTGGAGCGACCCATTTCAACTTTCTTTTCATTCTTGATATGAGCATCTACTGTTAGAGAGATATCATTGCATCACGAATGCTAGCGCAAGCATTCATATTCTGTGTCCAGATTAGTCTCACAGTGTAAGTCATCTCCTGACCCTCAGTCAAGCCACCTCTAGTTTTCATACTTCTCATATATGTTTTCTCTATAACTAGATCAGTCCACATGCCTTTCCATTAGCACTCAGATCTTTGAACTATATGAGAACCAACAGGCTAAATATATATAGATACACAGTTGAGTAGCTCTATCAGACTTTGTGGATACAACCTAATACTTTCAGTGTAGTTAAAAAGTCTTGCAAACGCAAATAAGTTTAGCATACAACCTACAGTAATTACAATCAACTCTAGTTATAATGAACCTCTATGAACTTAGATTTTTTGTTCACTATGTCCGAAGTTCACTAAAACCGATTTAAAAATAAAAAATCTAAAAATAGTGGGCTAGTGAGTGATAAAATAAGAGTTCAAATACAATCACTCTTTATTGAAATCTCTTAACTAATCTTAAAAATATCGGTTATATTTCTGCTGTTCATTGAATACTGTTTTAGTTAATATTTTTTCCAGATCCTTCTCTAAAGTCTGGGCTTTTTCCACACGTGATTCCACACTATCGATGCATTCAAAAAATTAAACTGAATAAAAAAAGTTTAATTTTTTTAGTTTCATATACCCTCTCGAAGAAAGGGATTATTGAAAATGATTACTTAATGGCCACTGACTTTCATTCACTGTCGTATTGATACAACTCGGAAGAATGTCTTCCTTTATTTGCCGCAGACAAAGGTATTAAAACTAAGCCAGGTCAATGAGTGCAGTGACTGTTTAAGCTTAACCCTCCCCCCCTCCGCCTCCACATTCTGTACTCTGTCAAGCTTTGTGCTGCCTAAACAAGAACTCAGGTAGAGAATCGTTGTCTTCAAGTTTAAACAACCAAAAAGTTATGTTTTTAAAGAATTGTGATGTTAGAATAACATTTCTTATTGAAAGTTTCAATTTTTCTGTTCACTAAAACCAAAGTTGAGGGTTCATTATAAACTAATTTTTTAACCCACATTGAAATGTATGTGGGCTGGGTCCATTGAATTAGGTTCACTACAGCCTAATGTTCATTTCAACCGAGTTCACTAAAACCAGAGTTGACTTTAAATGCAAATTACAGTCCCCCACATGCTTAGCATGAATGAACATTTTGACTGTATATTTGTAGTTGAGGTATTGTAACCATGACTTTGTTATTTGTGATGATCAACATCAATACTCGCTTTATTAACATCTTGATACAGGTTTTACAATTGTTGGACTACATTTTCCTTGTCTCCATCACTTTCACAACGCTCCAACACATTTTTAAGAAACATGTTTACTAAAGCTGATTCCATTAGACATCTGCTTCGGATTGCTTTTGCTTTGCTTGTTATCGTGTGAGATACAGGGTTCTCAGCGTAATTGGTCTCGGAACATCTTATAAACCTAATCCTTACATAAGTTTGCCAATGCTTCAAAGGGAACTAACTAATATGTGAAATCCTCTCAATCTGCAAATTATCTTTAAACACATGATTATTATGATGTTGAAGGCCTTTTTCCAGAGTGGCTGGTCAAAAGTCAAACACTGTGTAGTAATATTAACCTTCTTTGCCTGATATTCAACTAAAATAAATGTCAAGTATATACACCTTATATCTCTAGTATTAAGGCCAGGGTGGGCAACCCTGTCTCCAATCGCCACAAGGGGCGATTGGGTCATAAAAGTCTGGCGAATTTGAGTTTGTCAGCTCTCACATAAGAATTAAACTTTTTCCTGGCAGTGTGTGCTTGTTGTAACTCAATATTTCCTGCATTTCATCGGATAGCATTCAGCTTTCTGAATGATTAATTTACTCAATACTGCCATCAATTACTCTTCTCCAATCCGCTACTTTTCCCTATAGCTCATTTCATCTCTGCCTTCAGACAAAAGGATTGTCAAATATTTCATCAAATTATCTTATATTCTCAGCTTGAACAATTTTCATAGTTTGTTTCTGAGGCAGTTGTAATTGAGTAATAAAAATGTGCATGTATTAATTAAACTTGTTAAAACACTGTGCTTTGTTTTAAATGTTCTATTGAGCAACCTGATTTATCAATTTTTACACGGTATGGTGAATGAGAATTGAAATGCACCATACCTGTGACTACATTGGTAAATATGTTGCCCAACTCTTTAATGAGGTATCATTAGCAGAAATTGTTTACCATGGCAACTTTTATTCTGTACCCATGTAAATAATGTATAACTCCGGACCATCCTCATCCCGTGGAATGTTATTTTCCCATCATTGTTTCAAATACAATTACACGAGTATGTTACATCTTAGAAAAAGGGACACGGGACCAAGTTTATGGTGAATTTATTGTTCTTTAACTATAGTTTTAAGGCATTTATTTTTAGGATTAACCATGCATGGAACAGAACTTAAATTTTCATTTTATCACATATGAACTTTGGGTCATACCTTGTCCATACATCCCTAATGGGAATCTGCATCCCTTTAAAAAAAAAAGGTGAAGTTTCAAAATAAAAATGTCACTAAATTCTAAGCTAGTCTATGACACATAATAATTGCTAGTTTCAACTAAATCTTTCTCTCTCCATACATTCTAGATGTGGTGTACACACTGTTGAATATGTCTGTCACCTTGTTTTTATATATATATGGTTTTAAACACTAAAATTAAAAATTATATATTATTTAATATTTCTATTTTTGATTGCCATAATAGATCTGGGTGATTTGTTCTCTGAAGTGGGGGACATTCAACCTGCACTACCACCAAAACAATCCAGATCAACTCCAACACCATCACAAGGGCAAAGCTCCATTGCTATTCCTCGTCCACCATCAAGACGTAGTGATGTATGTGTTTTACTTTATTGATAAAAGATACTGTTTTTAAAGCTTTCTATTTGTTTAAATACCTATACCTGTATCTTGTTCCAAATATAACAAACTCTGCCTTAACAATTTAAAAGAGGTTTTCCTAAAAAAAAAACTTTGTTTTAATTTGATTAATAGAGCTAACACAAGTTATATAAGTTATAGTGGTGTTGATATGTTGCTTATCTCAAGATTTAAAAATGATGGGAGAATCTTAAATGCTGAATTCTTTGTTCTTTTATTTTGTTATATTTGAAAGAAGGTACAGGATAGGTGGATAGAAATATATAAAAGTTTTTATCTATGTTTTCTGTACCTTCTTTCAAATAAAACATATTGTATCATAAAGGGAAAGGAAGTTTTCCTTAAAGAGATAGGTTCTCTCTTATTTAACAGTCATTCTATTTCAAATTTATTTATATTGGTATTGTGTCAGCTTAGTTAATTAATCCAACGTTCAACACCTTAGCTCAGTTAGTAGCGTGTCTTTCTACTTAACTAAGGGTCCTGAGTCTGATTTACAGCATGGCCAAGAAATTTATCACCGGGGAAATGTGAGTTTACTGTTTCACAGTGATGAATTTCCAGCCAGGGATGGTTTTAACTACACTAAATACATCCGATGGGCCTTATATTATGGCTATCAAATATTCAAAATAATGTATAGGAACTATTCTAAAATATTTTGCGACATTATAAAATAATGTTGGTAAAAACTATCAACTAATTTGGTATACTATTTCAACAAAACATCGTATACCCAAAGTACTCACTTATCACATAATTAATATATTTTGAATTTTTCAAATCAGATTAAAGGCATTTACAATTCTGGAATTTGCCAAAATATCAATTTTGATGGATGTGGTGTAATTTCTATAAAACTGGTTAACACACATTTCCGTACAAAAAAAATACTATATTTATTTTGATCCTGTGGCTAATTTAATCATAACAAATGTGTCTAAAATTTTAACACAATTGGGGGGGGGGGTTCTTTTGAATTTAACTAAATTAGTTTTATATAAATTATTCCTCAGGGAAATAATTTATTAATGATTATTTTGCCCCCTAGACCAATTTCTAACCAAACAATAAGTATGATTGAACTTCTGGACTAGCATACTACAGTAAAGAAACAGCCAAGGGAATTGAAAGAATAATTATGAAACATTATGTGTATAAAAAAAAATTATAGTTTAAATTTTTACTGATTTTAATTAGAGGAACATAGGCGGTCGCCTAGAGTGCAAAGTTTCTCGGGACAAATTCCAACAAAATTTAATTTTTTATTGTTTAAAAAGACATATAAATATATATTATACATAATACAACTGGAGAGCATTTTGAATATCTAACTTAGGGTGCTGAAACCCTTTCTCTTGCTCTTAGAGGAACCTATATATTATAAAGCCATTTTAGCTATCTCAAGTGTCTATAAATTGTTTCTAAGCTAGCTCTCTATGCTCTAATTTTAATAAACTTTCACTTTTTAATATCATTCTCGTTTCAAAGTCTATGATCTCATCAGTATAATTACAATGTTCAACTCTCTGTAGAGGAATCTGCAAACATTGTTATATCCTATATTGAATTAAAAAGAAAACTAATCTGTTTTACAAAACTAGTCATATATTTATTATACAATTTTGAAATATTTGAATTAAATCTGTTCATTCCTCAACAATTACATTGGCCTGCGATGATTTTATCTTGGTGAAAAAAGTTTTTTATATGTAAAGCGATGTGTTGATTTCGAAAATGCCAATGGTTTTGTCATAACATGTCAAGATTTCTTGCAATTCAATATTATTTTAATCACGCTGGGTATTATATATATCTAGTCATAATTGCGATAATAATGATACAAATATAGCTAAAAATGAATAGCTTCAGCACACACGAGTTATATTCATCGGTATATTTCCCCAAAACAAACTACCTCTTGTCTGCTTTCTTACCCCTAAATTCCTTATCTTTATCTTGCCAAGTTTCGGTGACTGTAATATTAACTATGCATGGCCATGAAATGGGGAAATAAATCTGTCAACCCTGACTCAGGAGAAAAGTTTCAGGTCATGTATATTTTTCTTTAATAAGATAAACCCAGCTCCTTGGCGGAAGGTGCATCTTAACTTATCACCTCAAAGACTTCAGTTGCAATTCATTACTCGTGGTCATTGGCAGTGTAGTATCCTTAACTGTGAACAATTCAGATAATTTATGTTTTATATGCGGTTCATACTTATTACGAAAACAGAAAAATAATATTACATCATTTATTAAGAAAGTATATTTTGTGTATTTTAAAATTAAACTCGAAGATCAGGGCTCTACATACTGCATGTAAAACCTTTGTTGAAAGACTAAGGCACTGGTATTATGGAAGACAAAAATCTATGCCATTTGGGATTCTCATGATATGGCGCGAACCAAAAAATCCCAACATTAATTGTTACTTCTCTTTGAGTAATATATCAGGTTACAACAAAATGAATAAGACGAAATAAAATACCCAGAAAGCCTAGCATCAGCTATAAGACCTGTGCTACATGGACCAGATGTTCCATTTCCTATCCCACTGACTCAACTAAAGGACAATGAGCAGTCATGTTCCTCAGAGTCCATAGAAAATGTAAACGTTGATGAGGATTTTTCACCCCTCACTAATGAAATTAAGCCTCAGCTTTTCACTCATATCGAGTTGAATGATTTAGTACAGAACTTAGGTCTTACCAAGGACATGAGTGAAATACTGGGATCAAGATTAAAAGAAAATCTACTGGCAGCAGAAACCACATTTTACTGGTATAGGAATCGAGAGGAAGAATTCAGTAAGTTCTTTAAGATGGTATACCGGCTAGTTTATTGTTGTGACACACCTGGTTTAATTCTTCAACTGGGAGAGCTAGCTTACAATAATAAAAACTGGCGATTATTTATTGACACTTCGAAAATAAGTCTCAAAGCAGTTTAGTTGCATTATAGAAGTGCATTTCCTTCGATTCCAGTTGTGCATTCTGTTTCTCTAAAAGAAACATATGAAATTCTTCAATTCATTTTATAAAAAAATTAACCATCAAGAACATCAATGGCAATTGTGTGGAGACCTAAAGGTTTTCTGTAACTTACTAGGCCAACAATGAGGGTATACAAAATATCCTTGTTTGTTATGTGAATGGGACAGTAGAAGTTGAGATAAACATTGGTTAATGAAAGAATGTTCTAAGAGAAGTTTAATGCCAAGGAAAAAAAAATTAATTCGTGCCAGTTTAGTTGATCCTATAAAAAATACTATTGCCTCCTTTGTATATAAAACTTGGGATCATGAAACAATTCGTAAAAGTGCTGAATAAGAGTGGTCTACGCTTCAAGTATCTAAGCCGAAAATTTCCAATTTTATATGAAGCTAAGATAAAAGAGGGAGTATTCAATGGCCTTCAGATTAAACAGCTTATGAAGGACACTGAATTTTTGGACACTATGAACGAAATAGAACGTCAGTCATGGTGTTTTTTCAACGACATGGTCAATAAGTTCCTTGTAAATGTAAAAGACATACAATCTGAACCAATTATGAGAAATATGTTAAGAAGACTGCAAGCTCTCAGGTTTAAAGCTCCACTTTTTGTACTCTCACCTTGACTACTTTCCTGATAATTTGGGAACTCCGAGTGAAGAGCAGGATGAAAGATATCATCAGGAAATAAAGAAGTTGGAGAGAAGAGACCAGGGATGATGAAACTTAGCAAAACTAGAGGACTATGTTTTGTGCTTGAAAAGAGAAGATATGAAACAAGGACATAAACGTAAATCAATGCAGCTCTCCTTCCAAGCAAAGAAAAAATTCTTATCTTCAGAAACTGATAATTTTTAAAGGTATGTTGGTACTCGGTTTAACGTAGTAGAAATAGTTTGTTTTGTTTTTAATTTAATAACGCTCTTTATTACTTTAAAAATCAACTTTTTAGCATTATTTTTGTGATTTGTATAAAAACCGTACGTGATAGAGGTAAATGCACCTCAGCAATAAATTTAGCATGTTGGAATTAGTTAAAATCACCTTTCACATTTGAAACAGCAGAAAAAAGGTTTTATTTCACAAGCCAGTGTTACACAATTATTTAACACAACCTTTGAGTACAAGCCAAATAGGTAGTAAGATACACCGACAAAAAAAAAATGAGTTTCTTCTTTTCCTAAAAAAAATTAACAGAGTGTTATAATATACAAGGGCCATAATTTCAGAATTTCACCTTTCTCCATCAAACTTATCTATGTCCCATCGCCAACGCTGTACTATATGATTTAAGTCCCAATTCCTTTCCTTTTTGGTTTGAATATACTTCAACAGGTGGTGTTTGCTGTACGTCCACAAGCTCTAGCCACACCTAGTTGGTCTAGGTGCCTGATCGCCACATTTACTCTGTTGTCAGTTTGTAACTAACGCCGTAAGTGGATGTTGTTTATAATTTTGCCTTGGTCATGTTGTTCGTGTGTAAAATATGAATAATATGGATTCGAGGGCTTTTAATGGTTAAAACTTTAAGTCTAAGCCAACAAGAATTCTACAGCGTTAGGCTAGGCATAGTGGAAAGCCATACACTACACCAAAGAGCAAAAACGAGAAACCAGTGAAACAAGCACCTACAAATAATGTTAGTAGTAGCTTACTAACTTCCAATGGTTTTCTATTTTAGTCTGACTTCTTTACATTTATAATTTAATTTAAAAGGATTTGGTCTTTATTAACTTTACAGATTACACAAAGTTTGTGGAGCAAAAAGTTTTTGTTTTTATCTTTATTGTTTTTACACACACCTGGATCTTAAATATTATTTAGATAGAAGTCTTCATGTTAAATATATATTTTTATTACTATGTAGCCAATAGAGTTCCAAAACTCGATTTGTCCAAATGCTTTTAAATATATCCTTTTATTCTTTAAATAAGTTTGAAACAGTCTGGTTACAAGTATATTTCTATTTTTAGAGGTAAATATCATGAGCTTTAGCGTGTTTTGGTTTACCTGCTGGATTAATAAATCTTCGAACCAGTTGAAAAATTGGAAGGAAAAAGTTCACCTATTTAGTCAGGAATACGCTAGTCACTCTAAACATTCAACACATAATATTATTTTATTATTTCCATTAAAGTAATAGCATGCATAATGAACAAGAAACATTGTCAATTAGTGTTATGACTCCTGCACCACCACTGGGTAAGGCCAGGAAGAAAAGAAGCAACACTCCATCTTGTAAGAAAAACATTGCCAAAAGAATGAGGTTATAATGACTTTCTTTTGGTTTAAACCTTTTGTTGATTATCGAATGAATTCATTATTATTATTATTATTATTATTATTATTATTATTATTATTATTATTATTTATTATCATCATCATCATCATTTACTAGGCCTCTTATATTATGACTATGGCTCATTAATTTTATTTCATATTTTCATTTTAATACTAATGTGGCTTTTTCATGTGCAGATACTTCCATAAGTCCTTTCCAAAGAAGCCATCATCTTGCAACCACAAAGGAGATGTCTACCAATGCAGTTCACTTTTCACGCAGGACATTTGAAGGATAAATCAGAATTTTTACAAAGAAGCAGACAGGCAGAAACAAAACGACTTAATGCTAAAGTACATAACAGTTGAATCTCCACACCATAAAAGGCCATGCAGTGGGGCTAATAGGGGCAAACAGGTAACAGCACGATTTTTTGTTCCAAGGCTTAGTGATGGAAAAGTAACTAATGTGCAAGATTGTAAAAAAAAAGCTCACCGAAACACTAAGTGTTGGCCGGGAGGTGATAAATGGTCACACCATTTCACTAAGAAGAAGAAAGTTGGGAAAGCCTTTATTGAATCAATACAAGCAGTTGAATTACACTATTGTAGAGGGAAGAATGTCCATCGCCAGTATCTGTTCAATGACCTTTCCATTGCTAAGTTGCATCGCATATATATGAACAAAACACAGAAGACCTAAGAGTAGACTATGAATATTTCCGTACAACATTGGATTTGATTCGCTGGAAACTGATGTTTGTTCATACTGTCTGGCACTTGAAGAAAACTTAAAACTTCTTCAAGAGCTAAACAAAAGAAAGGATCTTGAGAAACAGTTAAATGTCCATTAAATAAAGGCTGGTGCTTTTTCCATTATGCTTTGTAAAAAGGAGGAAGGTAAAAAGATAGTTATGATTGCCAGAAAAATGTAATCTTTCCCAAATTACCTGATTAGTCGTATTACTTGAGCCAACTTTATATCTATAATTTTACTGTTTATGAGAATTTTTTGACTGATTCACAGACCAAAGAATAAACATTTTGTAGCATGTGGTTGGAAAGTGAATATCTGAAAGTATCTTGCCAAATAGCCTCTGCGATTTCCCACCATCTTTCTTCAACTGATTTGAAGGATATCCACACCTTCAAGCTAATGGCTAATGGATGTGGAGGATAAAACAAAAATATATTGATGGTAAGGATGTTGTGTGGTTGGCTGACTTAAAAAGCTCCAATAAGTGTACAGAAGGTTTTTTCTAATATTCTTTGTTGTTGGCCATTCATTCATAACTCCAGATCGTGTATTTGGTTGCATTGAGAAATAAGTTAAATGGAAGTCTATATTCCTGACACCTCTGGACTATGAAAAAATATTCATGGAAAGTAAGACAGTTCTCAAAATGGGAACCAATTTGCCATTGTGTGATTGGAAGTCTGCTGGAAGAGAAACAGCAAAAGATCCTGGCTCTTGGCACTTTAAATTCAATTATAGAAAGAAAGGGTGTTACAGGAGCTACGATACATGAGCCAGACAACAACTTGGATGTAGCGGCAGGAAAAACCATCTGTAGAAGAGGGAAATCTTGGCTCCTAACTTGGCTTTCATAAATTCCTAGAGGAATCCTAGTAAACCAGAAAAAATAAAGGATGTCACCATATTTCTTTAATAACACTTTGGAGATTAGTGGAAGGACAATGACAAACTTTACCTTCACAAGGACTTTGTTGTATTACAACAAGCAGGATCTCATGTTAACCAGCATGAAATGATTTGGATATTGGTGGGCTCCCAGATGAGGAAGATGCATTAATAGTTATTTAAAAAGTGGGAGAGTACAATCATTACAGTGTTTTAGTTTAATTTAACAAACAATTATGTAATTTTGTCATTTATTCATATTTTGATATCCTAAAGAACATAGGCTATTACCTTGATTTTTAAATTAGTGTTCTAAGTTTACAACATAAGTAATGGTTACATATGTATCTTTGCCATTGTTATTATTGCTTCATTGCCAAAAATATGCTTTGAATGAATTTTTTGTATTTCTAATAAAATTGTTAAAACATATTCACACTATTTCAATATTCTAATTCACCATTTATAGTAGCACACACTTCCAAAACACAATATGTCCAGGCTACAGAAGCAAAAGCTGTTATCTGCAATATACTTTTGTATTTCTGGCGAATTCTTTTGTACTGTGATTTTCAGCGCCTATATAAACTGAATAGATATGATTTCCTAAATATATATTTAAAAAAAGGCTAACTAAATATATCTATTTGGAAAAGGACGGTTTTTTTTCTTCGTGTCAAAAAAAGTTGGATGGATGTAATGGTGTTTGGAAAGGGTGACTCATTTATTCTTTTAGGTGGTTTTTAAATGCATGTATCACTATAAGGATGTGAAGGACATGGAGTTAAAGCTTTTTCAATCATACCATAAACAGGGACTCAATGAACAAGGATACTACCTGATGAGATTAATGCGAGGTATATTATACTAAGTTCAAAGATAAATGTGGTTGTGTGAAGACATTTGAGTATACTCAGAATGACAGGCAGATGGTCATCATTATCATCATCATCATCATCAACTGTTTCCAGCCTGTGGTCAGGACCCCTAATTTTGAAACTTGCGGAAATATTCGCTTGCGAGCTAACTCGCAAATCGGAGGCTGTACTAAAAAAAGAGCTAATTTTGAAAGGTTTCTACTATCGTGCGAGTTGGTGTAGTGTTGTTTCGCTTGCGAATGAGTTTTCAATCCGACAACACTGTAAAACCATGACGTGTGCCAAAGGATTGAGGCGATGATATGCCACAACACGCCATTATACAAGATACGTAACTGAAAATAAACTCTATTATTGTGTTGAGTGCATCATATAAAACGATTTGTTTAGTTTTATTAGGAAACCATCTTCCCTTTGTATACATCTACGCTTGTTGTAACAAAAAATTTTCAAGATATATGAGTATATGCAAAACCGTTCACTTATGTAGTGTCCACTTTAGCACACTTGGTAGCGTGCTTGATTCATGATCATATTTCCACGAGTTCGATTCCACCCCTAGTTGCGATATTTTAATTTTTTTTTTCTGAACTCAAATCACTTTTTAGTAATTAGAATTCAATAAAATATTTTATTTTCGCCTCTATTTTTAAACATAAATATACCCTAAAGATTTTTATTATTAGAATAATAATTAGCTTGCTTAGCCTTATTTTAAAATGTGTACATTTTTACGTCATAAAACCCATTAATTTAATTTTAAATAATCACCTACATACAAAATTTCAAAATTAATGTATATCTTAGACTCTGATGTGGGCCTACCGTTTTTAATTTACTACATTTTTAAATTATTTTTAAGGACTATTATGTTAGTTTACGCAGACTCAAATACCTTGTATACTTCTATAAAAAATATTTAAAACAAATTATATGCTTACTAATACGATACTTTAAAATTAAAGTTTAAAGTCCCATAAATAAAAATAAAGAGTTGGGGTTGACAGGATTTGAACACGCTAACTCTAGATTATGAGACGGTCACTCTACCGACTCAGCCAAATTGACGGCTAAGTAAAATTGAAAAATTTAGAATATATAATTATATTTTCACCCAAACAAATATTTTTATTGAAGGATTGTATAAAGTGTACAAAGCAATCATATTTTTTCCTTCTGTAAACCTATTTTGTACAGTGGTAGGTTTATTTCAACAAAATCACTCTCAGAAAGCTGCAACCGAAGAGGGGGATGGCATCCATTTTGTTATTTTACTGTCAACTCGATAGACAAAGCCTCTCTCGCACGGTGTTTGGCTGGCGAGTAGAATCCGCTCGCTATTCGATCGTGTGACGTCAGTTTTCGCAGCGCAGAAGTTTCAAAATTAGGGGTTTGCGAGATTGTGTGCGAGATGAGAGAAATACGCTAGCGAATCGCTACTCGCACGTTTCAAAATTAGAGGCCCAGGTCAGTTTGGTAAAATGTCTCAATCGTCTTCCATCCTTCCACCTTTCTTCCTCATTAACTTCTTCCATTCTTCTCCTCTCACTTGAACACTTTCTGTTATCTGCTCCTTCCACCTCTTTCTTGGCCTCCCTTGCAGTATTTTTCCTACACACTTCATTTCCAACATTTTCTTTGAGATCCTCTCTTTTATCCTTCCTCATTACATGCCCATAGCATTTGAGTCTTGCTTCCTCTACGATCTGATTTACTCCCTGTATAACTAGTATACCCCTTCTCTTTCCAGGATAACTTCATCATTAATCTTGTTTCTTCTCGTGACAGCTAACATGCGCCTGACAAACTTCATTTCTAAGGCCTCCACTTTTCTAGTCTCTCTTACATTCAATGTTCATGTTTCTACTGCATATGTGACAATGGGTACAAAGTACACCTTTTGCAACACTTCCTTACACTTCTAGGGCACTTCTCTTCACCTTAGCAGGTCTCTTATACCCCTATAAAACAACTCTTCCTGCTGTCCTCTTCTCATTAAATCCTCTCCATTTCGACCTTTATACTCGATCACACTTCCAAGTTATTTTACGTTGTGTACTTTTCTCAGCTCTACTCCAGTCAACTTTATAGCTTTACTAGGCCTTATCATGTTTGGTGTAATTACTATCACTTCACACTTTGCCGTGCTAAATTCCATTCCACACTCTTTTACTTCCTCATTTCGTTCTTGTAGTTGTTCCTGTACTTCCTCTTCCTTCTATACCCATACCATCAAGTCATCAGCAAACATCATGTCTTTCAATATTTCCTCCCAGAGTTTTTCTGCCACTTAGTTCTTGACCATTTCCATTACCATTAGAAATAGTAATGGTGAAAGGGCACGTCCCTGCTTCACTCTATTTATATTCGGAACCTCTCCATCCTTCCATTCTCTGTCTTAACACAACTCCTGTTATCCTCATACATTCTTTTCGCTCTCATTACCACTCCTTGATCCACTTTTGCCTCCTCTATCGCTTTCCAAAAAATTTTCTATCCACGCTATCACATGCCTTCTTCACATCCATAAATATAATCACCAAGTGTCTCCCATATTCATTCCTTTATTCCATCAACAGTTATATGGAAAAAATTAAGTCTATTGAAGACCTCTGTTCTCTAAATCCATGCTGTTCTCTCCACCTTTCTTTGATTTAATTTTTTATTCTCTTTTCCAGTATCTATTCATATATTTTTGTACAGTGGCACATCATCGTTATTCCCCTATAATTTGTACACTTCTTCCTCCTGTCTCCTTTCTTGAAAATAGGTATTATAACTCGTGTTGAGCTAGACTACTGAGGACGGGGAGATCGAGGTTCGAATCTCGGTCGGGTGAATTGGGGATGGTTTTTCCTAACTGGTTTTCCACTCTCCTTCCACACAAATGCGAGTTCACTTCCTCTTAATTCAACCTCCCCGATTTCTAATCCATTAGTGTAATTAGTACTTAAGCATATAACCCGAATGGGTAGTAAGACGCGGTGCTAAAAAAAAAGTATCCTAGTTCCCTTTTTCCAGTGTTCCGGTACCTTGTTCTCCTTCCAAACCACTCTCAACAACCTGTATAACCCTAGTATACCTACTTCACCTGCGGCCCTTATCATTTCCACAGTCAGTTTGTCCACACCCAGTGCTTTTCCTTGTTTCATCCTATTTAATGCTATTTCCTCCTATTTCACTCTCATTCCTTTCCTCTTCCAGGTTGAACATTTTATCAAAATATCTCATCCATAGTTCCTTTTCTTTCTCTCCTGTCATCAATATTCTTCCTTCTTCATCTATCATTCTTCCTTCTTCATCTATCATTCTTGGGTTTTGTTTTTTCTCTCTCGTCTCCTTTTTTTTTATGTGGCTATATAACACCGTCTTACTTCCTTCCACATCCTGTTCCAGCATTTCCGTCCATTTTTGCATCCAATCCTTCCAGGCTTCTCATACAACTTGCTTCGCTCTTTTCTTCTTCTCCTTATAGTCTCTCTCTATTTCCTCATTACTATTCTTAAAACTCCTTCTAAATGCTTTATTCTTCTCCTCTACTGCTTCCTTCACCCTGTTATTCCAACATATGGTGTCTCCTTCCACTTGCTCTTATTACTTGTCCTCCCACATAGCTCTGCCGCTCCCACCAGCATATCCTTAAACCTTTTCCATTCAACCTCTACACTTTGCATCTCATCCTTGGATATTAAACTTCTTGCCTTTCTTAGTTAAAACTCTCTTTCCTCTTTAATTTCTAACCACCATACACTTATTCTTGTTTCTTGTCTTACAACCTTTCTTTTCATTCGCATCCCCTTATGTCTGCCACCAACAACCTGTGAACACTATCTAAGGACACACTTGGTATTACCTTGATGTTTATGGTCTGCCTTTTCATTTCTTCATCCGACTTTTGCTTTTAGATTTTTAAGAACTATATTAATAGATTTTCAAGTGAGGGAAGCCACTACAACCAGAATCAATCTGAGAAAGAGTATTTGAGCCTCTACCTAAATGTAAAGAGGCTCTTTGAAGTCTATAAAATAAAACATCCAGATATAACCGTGACACATAAGTTTTATCATATAGTCTTAATGAAAGATTTCCCAAATTTTTCCTTTAAGAGGCCTTGAATTGACACATGTAAAACTTTTAATTCACTTAGTTTGAAAGATAAAAGCAGAGACAACACTGAACCAAAAACTGCCAAAACTGAATTAGAATTGCATCACATAAAAGGGGAGAACGCTTTCATGTCCATCAAGAATAATACTAGAGATAGCAGTTTACCGAACAGGAACACATTTACCATTACAATAGACTTAAATAAAGTTTTCCTCTTCCTAAACTGACAGCAGCATGCACAACAGTTAACAACTATCATGTTACAGCTTTAGAATTCACGTTGCTGTGAGAATTAAATACAAGACATTTCTCAACTTGCAAGCAAAATCTTTGCATATGGAGTGACATCCATGCAAGACAGATAAAAACAGGATGCTTTTGTTTTTATACATTCTTCTGGTATCTTCAAGGAATTTTGATTGCATCGATCACAAGTTTCTCATGTCTGGTCGAGTTTTTCTTCATCAAATCAAGACTTTGCTCTCATTAAAAACAAACGAAATGTTCCAGAATGCGAACATTGGAAGATGTTAAGAAAGTAATAATTGTGTCAAGACCTTCCAGCCCGTACAAGATATTGTATATGAGTGAAAGGAATTTTTTTTTCTTCAACAAAGCATTATCACAATATGTTGACACATCATAACTTGGTATTGGTCAAGCTTCATGGCTGCAGGTGACCAAAGAAGACTCGGGTTCGGTTTCTAGCAAAATACGTTCAATGACTTACAATATTGGAAGAGTGTTGAGGAGAGGAATCAAAAATGTTAAATCAGCTGAGCTGTTGTATTTAGCAGGTGTATAACCACTGGATGAAAACAAGAAAAAAAATATTCATGCTATGCTAGCTTTTATAATGAGGAGAATGGGGACTTCTTCAGTATAATTTTAAGTGCCTAATTATGAATACCTTGTTAACTTAATTCATTTCATATTCTGCACTATGTGGACTTAGATTTTTCTGAATTTGTCTTAAGTGTAACTTTTTTTATTGTATTTTTTTAATAAAATTATCTTTGATCACCTGATATTTGTTTCATTTTTCACAGACACACAAATTTTTCTCTTTACCCACAAAAATACTTTTTGGCGCAAAGATCACTTAACTTTTCTACTCTACAATTAATGAATAAAATATATAAAACTTTTCTACTCTACAATTAATGAATAAAATATATAAGAATTTTAATTAGAGTTGAGAAATTACCTCACAACAAAACTTCACAATTTTATTAGTCACATTTACGATTTAGTGTTTGCATACCCGATTTATAATTTTTAAATACAACCTTTAGAAACAATACTTTTAAATCAATTTAGGTCACGCTTGTGATGCCCATAACACTATACTATTACATTTAATAGACCTGTCGGCAAAGCTCTATTTGAGTTTTTATTTAGAGCGTTTCCCATTCATTCTCTATAAAAAAGGCTGGCAAAGGTATACATGGTGTAGGTGAAGTGTTATAAAGCTTGTAAACCTGTCAAGCAAAAAGGACATCACGGGGACAAGCAATGAGCTTTGTTAATTTCTTCACAAAAGTAAAGAAGAAGGGATGGAGGAAAGTAAAATTGATTCAACAATAACTCTGAAGACTTTTGAGCTTTTTAGTTTTAACATAATTTTTAAGTTACCCTTCAAATTGCCTAATTCTGATTAAAAATGGTTTTATGTTTTATAAGTTATTAAGCCCAATACAACTTCAATAAACTCGTGGTTTATCTGCCTGTTATTTCATGTTTTTCTGATTACACAGTTATCTTTATAGCTTGGCAGTTGTTTTTACCTTTTATTTAATATTAGAAATATCTTAATGAATATATTTCATGTAATTAAAAACCAACCAAAAATTTTCAAAACTAGGGCCATGATGATAATTTTATCAGAAAAAACTATGATTCAATGTTTTATATAATTTCAGTTTGATTGATTGTAATTCTTATTTTTGACACATCTCTAACGAAAATCTTTACCTATTATTCTTAATGCGTACAAAGGTGTCATATGTCATCTTGTTTATTTTCCCATTGACAGGAGCGTCTTTGTTGGAATTTCAACTATTTATATTATGTTTAGTAATGAGGTGGCCTAATGACTAAATAATTTTATAGTAATGACAATTGATAAAAATAAAGAAAAAGGAAAAATAGCCAATCAAGTGTAAATTTAATGAAGAAAGCCCACTTAAGGAGAGGAAAAATGTGGGAAGAATCTAATGCACAAAGGTGACATCATCATCCTTTCTTCTGTCTTCTATAGAAGAAGTAGTCACACACATATTTAAACACAAATAGTTTCAGTCTTAACTGGGTAAATTTCAGCACTGGTTGATTCATTTCTACAGCCCTTTGTATAACAAACTTTCCTCATTCATACTGCATACAATGGCAAAATTCACTAAATTAAAAACCTTCCAACTAAATGTTTTCTGTTCACTATTGATGCCACGGCACTACACTAAAATCCCTCGTATACATGGAATGTCAGCAATAGAGAATTTCTTAGACCACACACCTCTTGGGTCCAAACCAACCACTTCTTTCCTGGTGTATCTGGCTAGGATGATTGATTCTTCAATTCAACCAATTTTGTTGTCTGGACAAACACTACCAACAGATAAAGGGCACAGCTATGGGTACACGCATGGCTCCCTCATACGCAAATCTTTACATGGAATTACTAGAGTAATGTTTTTTACAATCTCGGGCCATCAAACCATCTACATGGCTGCTTAACATTGATGACATTTTCATGATCTGGCCTCACTCTTAAGCATCCTTGGACATCTTACTAGATTATCTACACAATTGCAGCCCGTTAAATTTCACCCACAATAAATCACAGCATAGTCTCATCTTCCTTGATGTGAATTGATTCCTTGAAAACAAACAAATTTGCACCACTGTACCCACCAATCATCAACAATACCTGCACTATCAAAACAGCCATCCTGTATACACAAAAAGGTCTTTACCATTCAGCCTTGCCACCCGAGACAAACGGATATGTTTAGAACCTGATGATCTAACTGAATATTGTCAACAACTCTCCACATTTTTCTAAGGCAAAAGTTACCCTAAGCCTTTATTAGACAACCAAATCTCCAGAGCACTCACAAGAGACCTTAAAAAAAAAGTTGAAGACATCCCTCTCACAACACAATACAATCCTGGTGTACACCTAATAAACACTATCCTTAAAAGTGACTACACGTTCCTAAACAGTTTCACCCAGACCCAAAAGCTTCTTACTTCATCCCCCAGAATTACTTTCGAACAAATTGCCGCCCAATCTCCACAATATTCTTGTCATCCTAAATTTCCTGACCCCAAGAGAATCCGAGAAGAAAAACAGACTACCAAAGGATCATACTCCTGTGTTAGCCCCCGTTGCAGCACATATGGGCTCCACCTACTAGCTAAATCCTTCAACAACAAAGTTACTAAATTTGAATTCAAAATCCCTGGTCATTACAACTGCTAAACAAATAACTTGGTACATCAACTACAGTGCAGATCATGTGACGCATATAGGCCTTACTACAGGTTCTCTTAGACGGTGAATGAACAATCATCATTTTGACACAAAGACACAGACAAGCCTGTACCCATCCATGCTGGTACCCACAACTAGAACTTTCAAACAATATTATAAATACATTTTTTATTTTTTATTACTGTTAGTTTTTTCCAATCAAATATTGAATATTTAACTTTAACTTATATAATTTATATTGAATAACCACAGCCAAAGCTTTTAGAAATTTATTTTTACTCCTACAACAGTTGGCAGTGTTTTACTAATAGACAACAAAGTCGAAATATTACTCAATTTGTGTTTAAATGTGTATGTGTGACTACTTCGACTATATAAGTATGAAGAAGGGGGAAAATATGTCACCTTTATGCATTGGAGCATCCCCACATATTTCAATTTCTTCTTTCCTTAGGTGGGCTTTGTTCATTAAATTTACACTTATTAGCCTATTTTTCCATTTACTTTATTTTCATCAACTATTTATATTAAGGTGTATTTTTCATAAATGGTTTTCCACTCTTTCTCAACACAAATGTGTAAACCATTTGAAATCTAATCTTTTCATCCCTATTTCAGTACAGTAAACCTATGCAAAAACTAGGTAGGGTAGTACTAGGTAGGACATGGGATACTGAGTAGCAATAATAATTTTAAAAATATGTTTTTTAATTCATTCTAAACCTCATTTGCAGCTATACGTCTATTCATAACTAGTTTTTTAAGCTGGTCTATAACAGGCTTATCTCAATATTACCCAACCTAAAATAACCGAACCTTCAATCTGTAGATACATCGAAGGTTAATTGACTGGGCTGCCGATGGCGAGGAGATAGATGTTTGAATCCCCCCCCACCTTATTTCCTGAAGCTCAATTTTTAAATTTAAAATTATCACACTCTTATGGTTTTATTTGGGTTGTTTATTCAACCTTTTGCTGAACTTTGTTATAAACCATACCATACTAGGAAGTATTTAGTTCAATTAGTTTTTAAAATGTTGAATCAACTCTCACCCATTTCACAATTTTCAAATTTTAATACTTAATAGATTATCTGAAGTGGTAGCTCTGCTTGCATGCCAAATTTCAATTTTACACCTCACCTATAAATGTTTGTTTATTTTTAGCTCACCAATTTCCACAAATACTGATTTTAACTTCCCATTTTTAGACTATTATGGTTGTATGGGGTGATTCCTCCATATACTTATCATCTCTACATTGATGTAAATATTTCCATTTTCTGCCATGTCAGAATGTTCTATTTTTTAGATCCGGTCCTTTGCATTGAATTTATTTCTTTCAATAGTTTTAAAGTGAGTTTGGAGTGGTTATCACTCTGATTTTTACTCCACACAAATGCGGGTTCACTTTCTATTAGCTACCTTCCTCATATCTCCCCACTCAGATTAAGCCCTTAATAACCTTTGTGCTGAACGTAACAAAAACGCTTGGTTCTAGATTGTTTATAATCATAACAATAACAAATTAATGATTCTATACGCATACATGGTTTACAATCACTGTAATCTTTCCAGCACAATAAAAAATATAGCTGGGCATAGTGTAAAACCTCAAGCACATACCTCTGACTGTTACTGATGAATATGAAGTGTGGAATCAAAGAATATATTTATATTCAAACAAGAACTCAACACACGCCACTTCACGCCAAGACGTTCTGAACTAGACTGTCTGCGCAAGCACATGTATCCTGTATCCAAAATTCTATATGGTGTGTCATAGCTCCCTCCACGTCATATCACCCGAATTTCCCTTATGTAAATTTTATTTCATTGGAAGAAAATTTAAAACACTGCAATTTTTCACCAACTTAGGCCACTTTTTTCTGTATCATTAAATTTTTTTTAAAAGATATGCTGTTGTAAAAATTGGAACTATCACCTAGAACAAAGTGTGATTTTTACTTTCTGTTGTTCTATCTTCTATACAAACAAATGGTGGTGCACTTATTTTAAGTCTGCCCTCCTTATAGCACGTATGTAAATAATTAATGAAAGCAGCGGCCGTACAAACTATGTTACTGGAAAAAAAGAAAAGGCTATATTTGTTTAAATATAGGGAAGAAAATATATTTTTATATATTTCTACAGTAATAGATAAACTGGGCCATGATATGCATAAACAGACCAAGCGTCATACTTTCAAATTTGGAGTTAGTGGTACCATCTTGTAGCTAAAGATTGAAGCTATATATCTACAATTTTTTATAACCTCTTTCTTACTAGATGGTGGTATGTGAACTTTTATTCTAAGCATCAAATGTTTATGAGTATGTTTTAGCTCTGCATGAACAGAGCAAGCAACACCCGTCCACAGTGAGAGACAAACATCGCCATTGTACTCTGCATAGAGACTTATGTAGCATGTTTTCTGTAGTGAGTTTAGTTTACACCAGTGAATTTTGTGACTCTTATTAGTGTTACTTAGCCTGTACTGTTATTTAATGATTAGATTTAAGGTAGTTGAAACTACAGTAGTGATAGTTATATAGTAAATTAGTAGTTTAGCAAAAATTCAGAATATTGAGTAAAGCCAAGAGAGATAGGATAGTGCATAAAAAAGCATATGAATCGAATCTGAGAAACAATGTGAAGGAGATGATCTAAAGGTCAGATTTATGCGGGCGCCAGAACAGCAATATAAAACTGGCTTTGTTGATGAAAGTTATTATGTACACCCACCCAACTCAAAAAAAAGTTCACATTACACTTCCTAATATCAGGACATTGTTATTTTCCTAATGATGCAGAGTTTGGGGACATTGAATGTGCATTGAAGTTACAACAGAGGATGTATTCCCCAGACGACTACATTAATTTCATGTTAGAGTGCCGTAAAAGAAACAAACTTGTTGTCCCAATGATGGGTAGTGGTTATTTTGTTGGAACCACAGCACTCGAGAAGAGCATCGTTAACCAGAAAAAGGACATCCTTAATAACCCAGTGAGCTGGTTGAAGACACAAGAAGTAATTATTGTCAAGAAATAACCACATCTTATTTGTTTATGCATTACTTTCAAAGAAGATACTTGAAAAGCGAATATTGAAAAAAATTCCACAGGTCGCAATCGCTCTGATAATATCTTTAATCAGCTGCAGCTACTGTGCCCTAACGGAAAACCAATATCATCATTGAAGTTAGCAGACATGAAATTAAATGTGCATCTCATTCCCACTGCTGCCAAGAAATTTTAAGAAGAACCTCATTGCGGATGAAAGAGTTGAGAACGATATAGATGGCTTCAATGGAAGTCTTGATTTTGATATTGAAACTGAGTAATGAGCTCGGAGGATGCATATTTATTTTATTATTCAATGTACTCTACCTCTTAAAGCATGTTAAAATTTTATAAACGTTACTTATTATTTATGTTTGTGTTACACATCTTAAAATTAAGTTTATAGTAAGTTAGTGCAATACTTTCTTTACTTTTTTTCTATAAATGTAATTAATATCACTGTATTTATCTGTTTTAACTTGTGTTTAAATGTTTGTTCAAAAAGACCTATCCTGCTGCATAATTGGTTTTTGGTGTTTGGTGACATGTCATTTTCATTTTCGGTTTTCGGCTGGTGTCCTTGTTATTTCCAAACACAGTAACTCATAAAATCACCCAAATTTCAGTTCTTTAAACAAAATGACCAGTTGACACCTGTGTTCTCTTTTTTCCTTGCACCACTGTATGTATAAACCATACTTTGCCTCACACTTTCATTTAGCCTAAAGGATCACTCAGGATGAACATATTACACAGTTACTCCATTCTCACCAAGATTCATACATTGTGTATAAGATATTTCACAGCAATTTTTGCTCAAACTATTAGATAAATGAGTATTTTATTATTACCAGGAATTCAACCAGGGATAGTCAGTATTTTGTAAACTCACACCTCTTTGCAGAAGCTAGTTGTATCAATTTAAGTTCTATTATTTTCTATATTCTTTTAGCACCGCAGCTTACTATCCACATGGGCTATATGCTAATACACTGATTCCTCTAGTGGGTAAGGTATGAGGAAGGTTTTATATTAGATTAAATGTAACAGCATTTTCATGGAGAGAGTAGGAAAATATTTAGTAAAAAAAAACCTCAGTATACCTGACAGGGATCGAACCACGATCTCCTTGTCGTCGGCAGTCTAGTTTATAGCAACAGTAGCGCCTTAGACTCTACGGCCTTAAAATTAGGTTTATATTTTTTGTATGTTGTCGTAACACAATATGCTAGAGGCTGATATGCTCAGAGGTTTCTTTAAGTGTTATTTATACTGATTTTATGTTCATTTAATTCCTTTCTTCTTTCCTGTTTCATCTATTTCAAGAGAAAATAAACAATTTTTTGCAACATTTTTAATTTTTGCACTGGCAAAGCTATGGGTAAAACTCGGGAATTTGTGTAACCAAATATATAAGGCAATACAAATTTTACCTGCTCTACAGCAGTTTATATATATATAATGAATAAGTGTTTGGATTTAGTTAATTCCAAGCAATTCAAAATTAATATTATATCACCTAATATACAAAAGTGCATATGTTAGCAATAGCTTGTATTACACACATTGCTAAAGTGTGTAGCACACAAAATTATACTGATGTTATAAGTGATCTCATATGCTAATGGCCTTAAATTAATGACCAAAAAAAATAAATGTTAATTGATAACCTAAACCAACAGACAGTGACTTTTTATTATTAAAATAATAAATACATTCATGTATGTACTTAGTTTTAGGTTGTTTTTTTATTGAATATTAGATTAATATTATCGACAATAGGAAAAATTTGTTTGATTTATGATATAGTTTATTTTATTGAATGAGTATTGATTAATTTTCAATCTTGTTCAATTGTAATAACTATTAATGAATATATTAACAATCAGTTTTATCAAAATTCTTTCATTTATTTCTTCATTAGTTATCATATATAATGGAGCTTTTATGCATAACGATGTATATTATAATGTGTGTCCATATTTTTTAAATTTGTTCTTATTTTATTTTTTTATCTTCATCAATTAAAACATTTTACTATTGTTTTACATGATTCAGGGTCCACCCTCCCGAGGAAGAATGTCACCATCCCCTATTTCAAGAGCAGATAGTGTGGGTAGTCTTGAGTTCCGCACAGCTGGAGTTTCTACGGGTTCCTCAAGAGGTCCATCTCCTCTTACTATTGGAATGTCAGACACGATTCCACTTGCAATTGCCTTTCATGAAATTGTCCATTCTTACTTCAGGGGAACAGATGAAACTAAGTAAGTTTTATTCATAGTAAACCTACCAAGTACACTTATACAAATTTTACTTTTTAACTTATATTATTAATCCATTAGTGTGGACATATTAAAATGTTTTGTATTCTAAGAAAATGGTCTGATGGCCAACTTAGGAAACAAGTCTCTTCACGTCAAAAACTGTGTGTTCTTCTCATGCATAGACTCTAAATTTAATTTCCTTAGCAGTTTATTTTAGACTGGTATCTAGTAGGCAGTGAGATTATCATTTCAAAAGAGCTTGTTTATGTTGTCTATGACTTATTTTGACTTATTTTGTTTACCTAGTTGTGTTGTTTATGATTTCAATCCAAACAAACATGGATTGTAATCGTAAGAAATAAATAAATTAAAGACTTATTAATAATAAGTGATCCATAAAACGATGAAGGTAGTGATGAAAGTGATACAGTTTTGTGGACAGTGTTAAATATGATTCAAGCAGCGTAGACAGTGAAATAGAATTAGTCCAAGAGGATTGTGTAACAGGTGTAGAAGCAGATTAGCATTGGAAAATTGAACCAAATAACATGGGCCCAATGTGTATATTATAAAGATTGAAACAAATGACAGTGCCACTAAATCCCTCAATGACCCCAACCGAAAAAAAAAAATTAAGTGTGATAGCTAAGGGTGGTTGGGCTGCAAATATTTATATTGGGTGGGCTCGATCGGGCATTACAAAATTACACTCGTACATGGACATAGTCGGGTGGGCATTTCATTTTGCAAACAACTTTGTCACAGGCCTCTTCCACAGGGTCCACTGGGTCACCAAAGTCAAGAAAAAGTTAATAATTGCAAAAAAGGTCACGAAACTCCCTGAAAAGTCACGAATTTTCAATATTTTAGTCAAAAGTCACAAAAATATTGTTGTTTGAATTTCCCGCGCATCGTAACAATGCAAACTTGTCGAATCTAAAGTTACCCACTACCCATGATGCCATGCGCTAACCGCCTGATTGTTTTTACCATGATACCAAAGACAAGGTTAACGTTCGCCATCTAGTTAAAGTTTAATGTTGCGTGTGAGTGCATTATGCTTATTTATGCATTATATAATGTTCAATTGTTTACAGAAGAAATTTTGTGGTCATAAAAGGTCACCAAAAAGTCACTATTATTATATAGTATTTATTAACTTTATAGCACAATTTATTATTTATTAACTACATAACTGCAAATAAATATTAAAAGAATTGAAAGGATACAGTATGCACAAAACTTGGAACATAATTAAATCGAAAACGTGTTCACCTAAAGCAAAATGGCCCTTTCCTATTTAATGTTTATTTGATGCATACTTTTGTATTTATTTCCCGCCAAATCTGGCTAATAATAATAAATTAAATAAATATAAAGAAAACTAATTTAAATTAAGTGTTTGCAAGACTTGGGCCTAAAAATCTTGATGTGAAAATGTTGAATTTTTTATGTTGTTGGCATTGACAGAGAAAATTAAATTTTTCGGAATCTTGATATCGCTATGTTATAGACTTGTAACCCGTAAGAAACATTATTGTAGTTTTGTTAAAAGCACTTAAACAATGTTGAAAAGTACTAGTTTGACCACCTCTTGAATACTCCCCCTCTGGTTGGTCTTGTTTGCTTCACAAGTAGTTGACCTTGTAGATGACCTCACAGTGGGGAAGGTTTTCTCACTTGTTAACGTTTCTTTTGCCAGTCACTACCCCCACCCCACCCCCGAACCCCCTGTCCTCTTCATACTATAGGAAGAAGGAAAAAACAGTTGGTTTTAAGTATGCTAATAGTCAACTTCACCCTTTCCCTCTCCCCACTCTAACAAACTCTATGCCAGTAACACAAAGTTCAGGGCTTTCTGCCATGGAAATTAACAGTGATGACCTATAACTGAGAAAGTTTAAATAAACCCCACTTAAAAATGTTGTTGTAATGTAACCTTCAGCCTGCACAGTTCCCTCTTTGGTGTGTTCTTCAGCTCATGCCCTTATTTCCCCTACCTCCTCTTTCCAAAAAAAAAAACTGTACAATTTGCAAGCTGGTCTCAATATGAGTACTCTGCAGATACCTATTGTTTAACTTGTGACCTTTGTGTATAGACGAAGGAAAGACTTTTTTTTAAGAATGGTCGGTTGAACAGTAGTGTTAACAGATTGTCTATGGCTCCAAAGAGTGGATTGCGATATGATTAGAGAACATTGTACTTTGTTGTAAACTAACATTGATATAAGTAACATTCCAATCTCATGCCAAGGGAAATTTGCATGTTTATAATGAATGCTGCTTTTGGGAGCCAAAAATATATTTGACTAAGTCCCTGCAGCTAAAAATATAGTGTCATCTGTAGGCCCACATTGTGAAGGTGTACTTGGACATACATTCTATTGATAATGACTATGTAGTAGTTTTGAAATCAGAAACTTAACCCTTTTTTTGCACTGCCTGTTACTACCTGTTCAGGTTATACGCCCCCCCCCTCCCCTACCTAGTTTATTCTATTCAGAGTTTCCTTGTGAAAAATGAAGGTTCTCGTGTTTTAATATTGTAGGGTACTAAATAAATAGGGATACATTCTTTTGCTAGAAGTTTTTCTTCTTGTAGATAAACTTGGCTATAATAATAATACTTAGCACCGCGTCTTACTACCCGTTCGGGTTATACGCTTAAGTACTAATTACACTAATGGATCAGGAATTGGGAAGGTTGAATTTAGAGGAAGTGAACCCGCATTTGCGTGGAGGGAGAGTGGAAAACCATTTAGGAAAACCTACCCCCAGTTCACCCGACCGAGATTAGAACCTCGATCTCCCCGTCCTCGGGGGTCTGGCTCAACACGACTAGCACGTTAGCCAACTACGCCACCGAGGTGGGTAACTTGTCTATATATCAGTGTGGATGGACTAGGTCTTTTTTTTTTCTAAGTATTCTTGCAAATATGGTGAAGCAATGCTTATTTTACTGCATTTGATTAGAGCATAAATACTGTGACTCAGAAAACCCAAATCGATATTGTAATACAAAATTATTCCGAACTTAATTATGGTTTAAAAACGAGAAAGTATGAGAATGCAGGTATTCTAATGTTAAATACATTTTTAAAAATAGTTTGTGATTGTGTTAATTATTTAGACAACAAAGATTGGTAGATTATGACAAAATATTGAAAAAGGAAATAGTGAGTAATAGTGAATGTGGGGAGAACTGTAAAAGCAATTAAGTCTTTTAAATTAGGAAACAAAACATTTTAACTGGAAAATATTTGAATGATAGCTCTGAGGTCACGTTGAAACTGGATCGGAAAAGAAACAAGAATGAGAGAGTGGGATAAGATATAGGGTGGTAGGTCCAGCTTCAATGCTCAAACATCTTGCAGTTAAGTATTAAAGTTAAAGTTTTCAATACATTTGGTCAAGTTGGAAATACCTTTATTTGAAAAATGTACAATTTAGGACTATGAAACAGGAGTGACAACCTTTTCTTCATGTAAACATTTTTAACACTTTCACTGCTGACAGAAAATACTTGGTACATGCCAGAAGTGCTGGCCATTTTAAACATAATATGTGATTTTTCTAATAACAAAGTAAATATGATATAATAATGATACTTACTTCCTTTTAAAGGTCAGATTATGCTCTTTAATTTGAAATATAGATGAATGATATATAACAGTGGTTCCCAAACTCTCTATACTCGCAAACCCCTTTCACAAGCATCTGAGATGTGAGAACCCCCTGATAAATATCTATAGCCATGCATTTAATTTTATAGCTTTTTTTTTAAATGTATTTATTAATTGCAATCAAAAGGTTTAATACCTTTATATGAACCTACATCGAAACTGTGGGATGCTTTGGCAGGCTTACTTGGTATAAACATCACAAAGGCACATCTGTCTCAAAAAGCCTCCAACTTTTCGTCAATAGTCACGTAGGCTCCTAGTGAATAATGTTTTCTACAGTTACTAACACAATTTTCAAAGATCTCTCCAATTGGGTCGAGTCTATCTGCTAGTTGCCTTTCCACACAGTTGTTTTATCATCAAAGTGAAGGCAAGATAGCAAAAACCTGAATCTTTAAAAAGACATATTGGCTCTAAAAATATCCATGCCTGTGCCATCGGCTGCCCAAAGTTCTTCCCAACTAAGACGACTTGATTTGTGAATGCCAGCCAAATACAGCAATCCCAAGAATGCAGGAATCTCATTGACCCCAATAATATTAAGGTGAAAACTTTGGAGTTAGAGATTCCATCAATAAAATTATACAATTTTCTTATATTTCAAAGATTTAAATCAGAATTTTAACACTAGTTTAAATTTTAAATTGGATGGATCGTAAGTTTTACCATTTGAAAACAAAAATTAATACCGATACATAAAATAAATCCTTTACCCAGTGATCATGTCAATTTCTTTCATTCTACTATCATGTATAAATTTGGATATAGATGGAAAATAAGAAAGAAACTCTTAACTTTGTTTCCATTTTTAAATCATCTTTATTTTTGTAACGTTCAAATGATGCCTTTTCTGTCAAAACCATGAGCATTGGTAATATTAATATTTGTGAAATCATTTTTATTTTTCATTCATTTGTATTTAATTTAGAATGTCCATAAAATAGTGATTATAACTAGTGTTTATAATGTTATAACGTATTTACTGCCTAATGTTTAATTTCAACCTTGTATTTGGGTTTTCAACAATAACAAAAAATGGTCTTCCCTATTTTATTAACTTATTAATTAAATAAATACTTAGCTTGAAAATTATTATTTTGGCCAGAGGTGTGATTATCAGCTAATATATGTTTATTATAGAAATTAGACTGACACATATACTTTTTTTTTCAATTAGTAGTATTTCTTTGCACTCACTTGAAACTCACAATATAGCTTTAGGTCTATTATCAATTACATATCTTTAATTATTATAGGGTGTCCTAGTACCCAGTGTCCTTACTATTTAACAAATGAAAACATGTGATATATTTGTTCTACACCAAGCTATGTATTTAATTAACACTGGAAATGTATTAAGGAAGCAAAACCATTTAATTCCTACACTATGGCATTGCTTTGTTTATGTACTTTCTCGCTTCTCTATTCTGACCCTCACAACTATCCAAGGGTTGGATTACAAATCTCTTACATTCACTTCAATGTATACACCCATGGGTTCATCATTTCTTGGTTACCTTCTGTCCTATCTAAGTTAAACCAATTATTATTATTACCGTCATCATTGGGATTCAAACTAAAGCCAAGACAATTGGACCCATATTCCACAATAAATTTATGAGCATCTCGAGTAAAGTTAAATGGGGGAACCATTATAAACTGCTCTAAATGTACTCAGGGCCCTCATAAGACGTTCATAAATGTACACTTCGCTTATCTTGACAGGTTACAGTCTTACCTTAACAGATTACACTATGACTAACTGGGTAAACAAACTATACAACATCCCCTTGCTTTGTCAATTTGTACAAACTACTTACAAATGTATAGTTAAGTACATAATTATGTTACTTAAATAAATATGAAAATATGGCATAAAAGCTTGTTTGTTAAAAGTTTTATCATTTATATTTTTCAAGGGCATTCAAGAAATTTGATAGTTTTATTCCTGAAATGTTTGATAAAATTAATTGAAAAGTTTATTATGAGCCTTACTAGAATTGATAAAGATTTATCCTTTGGAAGGTCACCTTTTAATAGACACACAAATAAACATGCTTTAGAAACAATGCCTAGCATAATATAATATATTATATCCAAACATACAATAGTTGTGTTTTTTTTTTGTTTGTTTTTTTATAAAAATAAACAATTAGGTCTATCATGACAAAATAAAGCAAAGGGATTAAATAACACCATTGATATACTGTAAACTAAAACCTACTCTCAAATCTTTGCAAAGAAACTTTGAGTTGAATATAAGACACTTAAAACAAATAACTGATATTCAATTTTATTAAGTCTTGTTCTAACTAGCATATAATCATCATAAACAACTGTTTCCAGCCTGTGGCCGGTTAAGTTTAGTAGAATGCTTCACCATCTTCCTTTATTCTTCCACCACTTTTCCTCCTTTAATTTATTCCATTCTTCTCCTCTCTTTTGAACACTTTCCTTAAGCTACTCCTCCCATCTCTTACTTGGCCTCCCTTGCAGTCTTTTTCCTACCTACTTCTTGTTCCAACATTTTCTTAGAAATCCTTTCTTTTTCCGTCTTCATCACATGCATTGCATGTATTTTGTTTTGATATATATTATTAGTACTAATACTTTGATTAAAATTATTTTGTGAACTATGAAAAGAATTATAATTTTGGTCTACAAATAACTAATAACTATCATTCACTGAATCAAAAATAAAAAATATATTTAGGTGTATCATATTTGAACACAATATGTGTATATAATAGGTTTTCTTATTTTAAATTTGGAAATTTCTTAACTCATAATTGAATATTGTATTTATTTTATAGAATAAGTCTCATAGCTGAAATTGTATTTTATAATTTAAGCCTTAAAGGTTGTAATTAATAAATTAGCATTATATATAAAATCCTGTCAATATTAGGGACGAACTGAAACAATGTTTATTTTAAAACCATATCTATTTTTACATAGAGTTTTACAACAAAAAATAAATAAAATTCAAAACGGTTCAAAATTGGTATATTATAATATTAGTGGAATTTATGGTCACAGTATGTTAAAATAAATATTATCAACATCATAATAATAGCTTCATTCATGATAGAAATTTATTTGGATCTACATGTTTCCCACTATAAATATTATTTTTGTTATTCTCAGATGCCAGGCGAAGTTGTCTGGAGACATGATGGTTTCTTTTCCTGCTGGCATTGTGACTGTTCTTACAAATAACCCAAATCCAGCTCGTCTCATATTTCGTATCCGCAATGTTCAGCATATTGAAAATGTTACACCAAATAAGCAACTTGTGTCTTTGTAAGTTAATAAGCTATAACTTATCATTTTAATTGTTTTTTCAATACAATTTTTTTATGTACTATGTTCACAAAGACATATATACAGGGTGCTCCCAAGTTAAACGGCCAAACTATGGGAAATGGTAGAGGATCCAAAATCTAACTCAAAATGTCATTTAGAGATTCGCTAGTTTTGCTTCATTTTCAACAACAGTAAAAATCTAAACCAAAATTAAATATGTAATTTATAATTTTATTTATTTATTTATCCACCTCAGAGACAAGCATTGCACCTATCAATGACAGGCTGAGTGACTGACCAACACTGTGCGTTTATTGTTTATTCGCATGCTTGCACTATCCTTTGTTGTAATGATTGGCAGTCATTAACAGACACTTCATTAACTTTTTGATTGAGAGTGCCCCCATAAAAAAATCAAATGGCGTTAAATCAGGTAAACGAAGAGACCAAGCCACAGGTCCAGGAGGACCTATAGCTTAGTGTGCAAGACAGCCAATCAGTTGAAACCAGGAGTTCAGTCTCATATTTAAAGGAATGTCTTCTAAAAGGTCATAAAAGTAATTGTTCAAAAACTCGATAAATCTTTCAGCATTCAAGTGAGGGGATAAAAAAAATAGGTGCCAATCAAAGTGTTGTCCATTTTTCATAACCATACATTACACTGAAAACCATTTTGGAAACATTCATTAATCGTTCGAGGATTTGCATGTGACAAAATATGATCATTCCATTGATTGAGAATATCGTATCGGGTAAATATGGCTTCATCTGACCACGAAATTCTTTGAGGAAATTATTGTCCATGGTTATTAGTTTTGTTTAGAAACCAATTGCAAAATGCTCTGCTACATGTCAGATCTTCCAGCAATAAATGCTGGACACATTGAATATTGTATGGATAACGTCCATCAGCTGAGAATGTCTTCCAAATGACTGGATGAAAAATGCTATCTCTGAACCAGATCCCAGATCGTTTAATACTTATTGATGGGCTTTGGTCAAAATGCTACAATATGGAGGTTGCTCTTTTTTCATTCTGCACCAGTGCAAAAACATTATCTCAGGGTACAATATAAATTACTCAGTTTCCCTCAGTCATTGAAATATTAAACTGAACACTGGCCTGTGAGGCAGTCTTCTGTTCTAAAATCGCGTGGCATATTAACGGCAAGCTGTGTTAGCATTTCCATTGCAAAGCCTGTACACAAATACCATATCGGCATATCCACTATTAAGTATGCGTGAGGCTTTAGTTAAACAGATTAAACAAAACCATGATTTTGGTACAAATGAACCAAATGCTGTTTACAGTGCTAACACAGGACTTTTAATGACACTTGATCTTCAAAACAAAATATTAAACTGTAAATAACTTCCTAACTTGTAAACAAAAAGTGTTGTTATTTTCCTATTTTTTGCTCTTTGCTCATAAAGGAAGTGAAAACTAGCATATTTCTGAAGTATATTTTGAGATAATGTTTTTATCCCCTACCACTACCCAAATTTTGGGTTGTTCAACCCGGGAACATCCTGTATGTACCTCATTCTTATCACACATAGTCATTTAAATTTATCTCAAATTATGTATTATTCCATTCATTGCCATTTCTTTTACAGTTATTACTTTATAATTGTGTTTCTAGATAATACTGATGATTTAAACAATGATGCTCATGGTGTACATGGTGACATCTCTTGAAGCATTGAGCAATGTGAATAAAAACTAGATGTAGCTAGGTCTTGGACTTTTTTTAGATGTATCTAGGTTTTATGTGAATAAAAGTTGTAGACTCTAGTATGCCTAGATGTATCTTGACTTTTCTGGACGGGCTAGATTTATTGGGTGAATAAAGAGTAGAATCTAGCTTTTTCACTGAGATACATCTAGGGTTTTTTTTTAAGACTTGGAGGGGGCATGCTAGCTTTTCAGCAGTGTCCATCAGTTTGATTAGGGCAATGTTCCTGCCAGTCAGACATGAGAAAATGTATCGTGTTTGGAGGGATATTAATATATGTAATGTTACACCCTCTCTATCTACCTCGTAGTAATAGGCCACTGTAAAAAAATAATACGAGGAAGAAAGGGTATAATCTAATGGACATAATAAAATAGAAATAATAAATAAGAAACATGGTGTAGAGAGAATTAGAGTAAATAGTAATTTAATATATTCAAAAAACATATAATAAATAAAGTGGCCTTGACCATCCTAGTAGCAAAAGAAAATTGTAAACATTGATCGCGGGAAAACATTCTTTCAGAATAAACAAAATAGATAATAATACTTGTTTTGCAAGAGGCTTTATGAGCCTAACTAACCAATTACGTACTTGTCCTAACAATGTGGACTGGGTAAACATAAAAACTTTCATTAGTAATATTAAATAGTAATTCTCACATTTTTACTGTAAATGTAAATAAGAATCTAACATTAAGTAAACAGAAAATACACCAGTTAACCCTAAACAAATATACTAGAACTTTTACAAATGCCATGACGTTACGTAACACGTGAGTTACCCATTACTATCCAAAGAATAAAGTCATTAAGTTTATTTGATAAGTTCTCAAAAAAACAATCGACGAATATTTACATTATAAGGTAATGTCCTTTCCACAGTGTCCATAGTCGCCGTCCGTCTTAAATGGCGACGAGTATCGCAGTTTCACTTTGTGGTAGTGGAGATCCATCTTGACGTCGGCAGGTTCTGTAGTCGTTGGTTGATATTAAATCCTGAGTACGGGCGTTCTTGATAGACGAGTTATAAAGAGTTACTCTATTCATGGCGGAGCCAATAAATGGACTATCATAACGGCGGAGCCAATTAAAGCACTCCTCACGGCGGAGCCAAGTCCAACACTAATCTTCAATAATCAAATAATAATAACCCCGTTCTCTTAGCAGGTTACATGTTATATAGTGATCTAACTGCGTAGCACAAAAGGGGTGGAAAGTTGCCTATTTGGTCGGTGACGTGAAGGGGGAAGGAAATCACGCCATATTCTTGGGAAGTCCAGCGCGGAGGCCTCTGGTAGGTCGCGCCGCTCAAGCCAACGGTTTCTAGTGTCGATTTTTGAATTCTCACCTAACGATTGGTCAGCGACGTCAGAGGTCTGTAGAGAGCTCCGGGCGAGGTCAGCTACGTCATCTTCACCAGGTTCATGGTGATCACAAACATGCGCTCGCCAGTTTCTTTCTTGTCGGTCCGATATACACATCTAGTGCGGGTGCACTCAGCAAGGTTGCCCCACTCGCCGACTTAGGACGTTTTGCAGCCAGCTAGCTTTCTTGGGTGTCCAGGCCAACATATCCAGAGGGTACGTTCGCTAATCGAATTATTTGTAGAAGTTGAAGGAGTATTGTAAAGAAAGATATGGTTTTATTTATGGATTGTTTCCATTAGGAATTACAATAGAGAAGCTTACTATTGTATTTAACTATTTTCTGCCGTTTCTTTTAGCGGGTAGTATGACAGTTCAGCAGCACCGATAGAGATGGGGTTAAGAAGTAGTATTACATCCTTGTAATGTTACAGTAAATAGCTGTTACGATTTGAAAGGGAAAATGTTGACATTTTAACTGCGAAGTTTTTGCCAGTAGCTGACGAAACACGTGGAGGAACCTTGACTTCCTGAAAACTGATGACGATACTTCTCACACCTTAGTTATTTACCAAGGCCTTCACCGCATCAACACCAGTGTTTTTTTAATCATATCTTTTGTCCACACATGCGCATGCATGCACACACACACACACACAAACAAACACAAACAAACAAACACACACACAAACACACACAAACAAACACCCAACTACAATTCCTAAGGGTGTCATTATCAAAGAACCGCTACCTAAAATTTCTTAGTCTAAAGATTTACTAAGAACTCCATAGCTGCGTTGACAAAGAGATTTAAAAAAATAAAAAAAGTGTGGCATTGACAAATAACCACTACCTAAAAATGTCCCATTCTAAATATGTCCTGCCACACCGGTTGTACTGAAAGTGTTTTTTTTAACAATATGTTTTTCAACTTTCCCTTCACGCAGACGCTGATTCATAGTACAAAACAAGATGTATCTAGCTCTTGGGCTGTATCTACCACTGTAGAATCTACTTTTATTTCCAGTCTGGGCAGGATACATCTACCTAGACTTAGCTTCTAATTATTCACTTTGACAAGTCTAAGCACTAGATTCTACTAAGTAGGCTCTATCTTTTATTCACTTCACCCATTAAAATAAAGTTAATATTTTTTCCCTAAAATATACAATAATACATAGTAATTCAAATTTTCCCTTAAGTTATTTACTTAAATATTGCACTTAGTCTTTCACTTTAAATATTTCCCATAAAATCAAGAAACAACTTAACATACTGGTATACTGTATTGACATTAAAAAAACACTTTTTATGTCAACACATCATTTATTAAGACATTGTATGGTCTACAATTACACCCTTAGATAATACAACAAATGTTTTCATCTTTTGGGAACCACATGTAATTATATTGCTTTGTTTTTATTTGTCTCACTGGATGTTTTTCATTACCTCTCATCCATAACAATGTTATTTAAAATTGAGATACCTCACACACTATTCACTATTGCCTTTCATAATATTAAATATACACCTGGTTGTAATGAGAGGGAAGAGTATGTAGGAGGATAACACGAGTTGGGTTAAGATGAAAAAGAGGTGGATGGAGTGGTTCTAATAAGAACTGGAGTGAAACAGGGAAGTATCTCACTACTTATCTTAGTAATGGTAAGGGAAATGAATATGAAATGGAAATGGGGGGGGGGATGAAAGCCATGAGGGGTTGGCTGATGTCTTGATAGTATGGTGGCACAGTATGTGAGATAGAGGAAGCAAAGCTTTTATCCTTGAATGAGGATAAAAAAAGGATAGGATTCCATAGAGATTGACATAGATGAAGTATGTAGGAAAAAGACCGCAAGGGAGAAATAGAAAGAAATGAGATAACAGGCACTGTGCAAGTGAGATATAAAAGTAGGGAGTGATTAAAGGAGGAAGAAAAGTGGATTGATAGAATAAGATTGAGGCATTTTACTAAACGTATCTGGCCACAGGCTGGAAACATTTGATGATGATAGTGAACATGACCTTGTAGTTAAAATAGCCGTCAAAATGTAATTATTAATCATTCAACAGTTAACGTTTTCTTTTTTTTTTAAACTCTTTGTTGATACCTATGCTGTTCTATTGTGAGCAGATTTCATTCCAAGCATTAATTTTTATCAAGCTCAAAATCTTCTTCGTGACCTTTTATGTGAGGAAAAAAAGGGTGTCTTATGAGAAAACCCTAAAATCTTAATACAAAAATATGTAAAAACTAGTAGCAATAGGTAAGCATGAAACAATTATGGTGTATTTGTCCTTATAGTCTGCACTATATAAATGTATAACTTTTTCCCAAAATAAGTCTCGAAATTAGGCTTTAAATAATATGAGTATAATTTAAACGGGAGTAAATATAATATAGTTCATTTAAATCATTGCATTTCTACTTTGGTCTTTTTAACATTCTATGGTACTGATCCAATAAAGTATTAACTCACATTTAAAAGTATCCAATGATAGACCTGTGTCTTTTAAAAGAGAATAGCATATGTTAATAAAAGTGTCTATACTATATTATCTTTGATATTAGGTTTATGTTCTAAGCTCTTTAATATATTTCCAAAAATAAATTGTATTTAAATTCTATTCAATTAGAATAGATTAACATTAAAATTCTTTGAATCTCTAAATAAATTATATGAAAACATATCACTGATAAAATTAGGTATCTTCCAGTTTTCTTGATTAAAACCTGGCAAGCCCGAGTTTAATCTTTAATCGGTTTCCCTTCCACAAGACAATATTTGATCTTTCTCCACACAAATGCTGGTACACTATCTCTAAATAAATACTGCTAATTACCCATCATCATTAAACTTTAATGAAGAATGTGTGTGGGTGTGTGTGTTTTTTTATTTTTTTTATTTTTTTAGATTCATGGTCCCTGACCGCTTTCTACAATTGCCAATACAAAATATACATCAGAGCTAAGTCCTTTGAGAAGTGGAGTTTTTGAATAGTCATTATTGCACTCCAGCTCCAGTTGCCAGTGTGTGGCCTATAAGTCTCTTCTATCTCCCTTGATCTTTGTATAGTTCTTCATATTGGACCTGATTACACTCCACGCCTCTGCTCTTCACATCTTGTCTCACTTGGTTAATCCATTTCTTTGTTGGTCTATCTCTGAGTCTTGTGCTCGTCACTTCTTTCTTTAGCTTTACACTTGATGCTTTTTCAGAATTCATCTGTTTTACCCAAACCATTTCAGGCGAGAGTTGGACCATTTTTTCACTTGGTGATTCTTTTATTCTTGTAACTCCTATCGTGTATTTTTTTTTATATTGTCACACCTTGTATTCTGTATCTTGGTTTTCAGGATCTTCATTTCTATACTCTGTATTCGGCTTAGGCTTTTTTTTAATGGGAGATTGTAAATATATAATTATATTATACTATTATAATTTATTTGTATTTTACATTAGTAATAAAAGATTAGGTTGTAATAATCATGCTGTTTGGTATTAAAAAACATGGTTAAGTCATTAATACAAATATAAACCAAAAATTAAACCATATTTCTAATGATCGCAAACTATTTATAGGAGCATGTTTGCTTGTCATTCATTCAAACATAAGACTTGAATAGTTGAGGGCCATTACACAGAGCTATAATGGATTATTGACATTCTCAAATCAGATATATCATGAAGTGCAATCATCACAACCTAAATAATTTAAGAATAGTAATTTATTGGTGATTTAAAGTTAAGAAATATTTGTCCTGTCTAAAGAACTGCTGTGAAATGTTCCATTTAGTTAGTATTTTAGAACCTACTTGGACCAAAAAATATATATATAATTGTTCAATAGTTGAATATATTCATTGCCACTATGGCCTGCTTGATTCACATAGTATGAATTTAGAATTGTTTTGTATTTTCATTTTTACAAAACAACATACAATTTTAAAATAGTATTTTAACTTTGAAATTGGCATTATTTTTCTCAATTGGATCATTTTCAATATTTCATAATAAATTGATAAGAAACATTTAATTAATAGGAAATGTTTATGTTATGTATTCAATAAATATCAACCAATGATATCAACCTCTATCAACAACACACCTATAAATAAAATGTCATAAACACATAGGTATTCAAATAGATAAATTTAAAACTGTCAGCTAATTGAAAAATAAATTTTTCATCTAACTCATGAACAAATAAAATTATATGTATTTTACTTCGTACTTCTGAAACATTGGTTCTTTCAGAGTTTAACTATATTCTTTTAAATGAAATAAATCATTTAGATAAACCGAAAACTTGATGTAAAATTCAATTAACAAATGTTATACTTTATGTTAACTACACTTGAATTCTTTAGGTATTTACAGCTGCTTTACTTGTCTATATGTGCTTGTTTGCTGTGTTTTGTATTATTTTCATTTACAATAACACCTTGATAGCTATAATTTTAGATATTAATATGTCTGAAAAAAAATATATATAAAAGTAAAATATTGGGGGTTTTCAGTATAGCTTCTGATAAGAAAACTGCTTAGTGCCATAAATGCCTGGAAAATTACAAAACTCCTCCATATAAGCATAATCCTACTCAATATTCACATAAAAATAATATTGGCTAACTAAGCCAAAGGTCCTAGATTTGGTTCCCATATCCAGTGTCATTTTTCAATTTAAATAATATAATATTTACATGTGGTCTAACTGCACACGATGTATATATCCTGGCATCCTGAGTTTGAATCTTGACCTTGTAAGTATATGAACAGATCGCCCTGGATTCATTCATGTGTGTCATTTATATCTCAGCACTATATCTAAATATTTAACAGGGTGTCCAGTAACCTGGAAAACAGGATTTGCTTTTATCAGGGAATTTTCACAAACCCACTTAAAAAATACTTAACTTTTATATAAAATAGTCAAAATAACATTTTTCTTCCAGTGTATACACACCATAAGTCTCTCTTAATACAGTTGAGCATACCAATCTCAATTCCTAAATTTAACATGGGATTTTGGGGTCTTCTTTACACCCCTCTACCACACCTCTCTAGACAAAATTGAGTTATGGTTATGCACATGTGCGAGAATTCGAATTTGTTACATGAAGAAGAAACGAATTAATAATGTGGCTCACAACAATTTTAAACAGTATTGTGTAAAGCAATCTTTTAATATCTCATTATGATTTCACTCAAATCAAACTTAGACACTACCCAATAGCCCATTGCTTTAGGCTGAAACCCTTAAATCCTTTCATACTGTGATAAAAATTTTAGAATGTTCATGTGTCTACAAATATTATCTCATCAAGTCGCAATCTTAATAAAATAATGTTTGTAATACATAGTGCCTATAAACGTTGGAAATGAGCACTGAAAAACCTGGAAAAGTAAGGGAATTTTAAAATGTGGTTTGGCTGGACTCCCTGTTCAAGTATATTGTGTTCGGGCACCAGATAGTTTCATTTTAAAATGATTAGTTTGAGTTTGATTTAGATGGAAGATAACATAAATTAAATATCACAAATTAAATATTAGGATTAATTTATTTCAGACTTTGCTTATGGTTACTAAAGGATAAGTATAGATAATGTAAGTTGAGTTGGAGTGACTCTATGAGTGTGTAAGACACGTCCGATATGTATGATGGTATTATCGCGAGCATCTAACACACGTCCAATCTGTATTATGGTGGGATCGCTAATGTTCTTCCACTGGCTGCCATGAGAGCTTCATACAACCCTCACTACATCCCCTTTGGACGATTTCCCTTTCACTGTCACTTGAAAACTGCAACTTGGTTCAGATAGATCTTTTACAATTTGTCATGTTCCTTACTGCTAGTTTTTAAGGATTGTAAAGACTAAAAAACACAATGTCTATTATACCCTTATTTTAGAAAGCAAGACCATTTGACACTCCAGTTCGTCCTTCATTAAAACTCATAAATCCTGCTAAAGTTAACATAAAATATATGTTATGTTTCAGTGGCTATAACTTTATTTAACAACTATAATAACTTGGGTATTTAAGCTATCATAATATGCACATTTGTACAGTTGTCATTATAATACTAACAGCATAGAGCCCTCCTGAGTCGAAAGTGACTTTATTATTTGATAGCTCATGATCTTAATTTATTGCTCATAAGTAACTGATGATTTCTGCACGTCCATCACAGACTCTTTAAAATTTTAGTTAAGAATAACCTTGAGCATGGGATGACTCCTGGATATCTCAATGGTAAGGGCATTAATGTACTAAACCAAAGGTCCCAGATTTGATTTCCTTGTCCAGGTGTAATTTTTCAATATAGATAATATGATATATAGATGCGGCTATAACCGTACTTAGCAACTATTATAGCTTGCCTGGTTAATTTATCATTGGTGTATAACCCAAAAGGGTACTAATATGCGGTTCTAAAAATAACTATCACTCTATTTACTTTCAACATACGCATAACTTCAGTTGCTATTGAGTATTTTGAAATGTTAGTAATATGTAAATATATCACCCCCATAAAATGTTTAATACCAAGGTACAAATTAGTTGTTTTTAATTCTGCAATATTATGTGTTTACTCATAAGTATTTACACTCGTAAATTATATACATCCTAATTTTATAAAGTTTATTTTTTTTAAATAAATTATATAAACCCATACAATGCCAATTGAAGATTTTTTGATAATCTTATTGTGTTTTATAACTTAGGAGAAAACTCTTGGCAATAGGTTTGTATTGTTAACTTTTTAATATTGTCAATCAAGGATATTTAAGAAACATAATCATAGCTTGTATTTATTGATGCTAAAAATTTGGTAGTAAGAAATTCTAACAAACTGGAAGGGCAGGGAAAAGTAAGGTAATTAAAATGATAATTAAAATTCAGGAAATCTAGAAATTTCACTTATAAACTTAGCAAAACAACATTCTTAGAGGGAAATATTAGTATAGGGAAGAATAAATATCAAAATAAACTATTAGCATTTAGAATAATTAAATCTAGTATAATATGGAGTCACACTGCTAAAACAATGTAACTTCAGATTATATTTATAGTTATATTTAGAGTGTTGTATTTTGTGAGTAGAAAATTAATTTAAGTTTTTAAATTTTAAATGCAAGTACAGCAAAAAGCACTTATTATCTTTTAATAATCTCTTATAATTATTTAAGATACTGATAAAATATGTACATTTCCAAGAGAAGATTCCAAATATATGTCATCATTAGGGGACGGATTTATAGTCACTAAAATTTTAAAAAAAGGCAGGCAAATAGCTACTAAAACTCACAAAAATAGGCACATAAATAAGCATTATAAAGTAAAAAAGGCAATAAATATGCACCAAAAAGAAAAAAACTGGCACACAAAGAGGCATAGTAATGCAAAAAAAAAAGCAACAAAACACTCAAAAATTTTATTATTCATTCTTAAAATCCAGCATACACTTTCTATAAACACAAATTAATTACTATTATAGTTAATTACCAAATACTTCTCAAGATTTTCAGGTGTAGATTTGGTTCTGTTTTCTGACAAAATGTTTTTATACTGTGAGAAACTTCTTTCGACTTCACATGAAGTCATCGGGCAAAACTTCAGACAGGCTAGCTCAGCTGAGCTAAGCTTGACTTCTATGAGTGATGTAGTTTGTCCTTCCAAGATGCCCGCAATACTTGCCATCACTTTCCACCCAAGATTTCGCTGCAATACTCTGTTAAGTTTATCGACGATGGCCGTGCCAACTGAGCCAGAAGCCTGATTGAGGTTTTTTTTAATATGCCCCGAAATCTGGATTCTCCAGCTTCTTCCAAATAATATTTGCATCTACCATTGCAGAGCATAAGTCAGCAAATAATTGCTCTTGGGTTTTAATGGCATCGTTAACTTCAGGAAAAATTAGTTGCGATCTTGTTTTCTTTCTGGAATTCTTCGTATGTATGCAGTATTTTTGTGTTGTTCTAGGTGATACTTCTTCTCGCATTTTACCTAAATGTTATAAATGGAAATCTTCATCCATTAATTATGTGCATCCTACAAATTAAAATTAGCAAAGCATCACCTACAAGAGAACTAAGATTACAAAAAAAAAATTGGGTAAGATCTTTATGTAACGCTTTGGTAAATATTTACTTTTTGTCGTTGAAATCTTTCAATAAGAAATTAAACCTAGTTTAAACAATAGCAAAGAATCATGGTTTACTTTTAAACGGTAGACAAAATATATAATAAAAACCTTGACTTTCAAAATTAATAATTTCATTTACCCTTTTGAAAAGGTAATGTACCTCTTTGGAACATGGCTGACAAAAAAATTATTTTGCCATCTGTTGTGACATTCCTATCACCACCAATCCACTGTTTGAATAATACACTTGTACACGATTTCTCTATAGGTATTTTCTATTAGTTCGATAATCTACACTGAGTCCAATACAAAGAAATATTAATGAACAGATATGCACATCTAACAACAGCATAATATACACAACCACTGAATAAACTGACACTGCTGTGCGCTAGAATAAAATCTTCGTCACCAGTCTGACCAGTCTGAACCTATCAGACCGCTGGACACATGGGGTTTTCCTACCTATCACAAGTATCCACACGTGGATTAACCTAAGGAGTGAAGGGTGGGGGCGGGGGGTGACAGCCGAGAGTATTTAGAAAGAAAGAAAAAGGGTGGGAGGAAGAGAGAGATAGAAAAAAGGCACTTTAAGGCTCCCATTTGTAAAATAGGCACTAAACAACAAAATAGGCATTTATAGGCACTATAAAAGTTATCACATTATCTTTGCAATCATCGAAAATAAAATTATACCTCAAAAGCCTACTTTTCAAAAAATAGGAATAAAATAGACATTTAGGGCAAAATCCGCCCCCTAGTCATTATATAAATATCGTCATATATAATGAAGATTCAAAATATACGTCACTATATATGATGATATTTATATATATATAATAAAGATTCAAAATATATGTCATTATATACATAAATATTTTTATATATATATGACGTATATTTGGAATCTTCCCTTTGAAATGTACATATTTTTATCAGTACCTTAAATAATTATTAAAGATTATTAAAAAAAAAATATATATATATAGCTGTTAAAAAATTGATGATAATGAGGATGCTTATTTATTAACAGTTTTTCTACCCGCTTCAGTGGTCACATGGTCTATGTTATCACTTTCCCAATAGGCTGGACTGTCGTTGAAAACGAGTTTGGGTTTTGAATCCTGGTCAGATGTACAGAGGGTGTGTTTCCCTAAATGATTTCCCAATCTCACTTCATTCAAATACAAATGTTGGTACACTTCCTCTAAATTCAAACTTCTTTATTCTGAATACATTAGTGTAATTAGTACACATGTGAATAACCCGAAAGGTTACTAGGTCTTGGTACCAAAAAAAGTCCTCCTGTCTCCACACATTATAAGATAATTGCAGATATTTGTTCTAAATGGAATTTATTTATTTTATTTCCCGGGCATATAAAGATAATGAATGAGATTATGATAATCAGTAGCATGATAATTCTCTCCAGTTTTATTTTATTCAAAGGCTTAGCAATCTTAAGGACGACATGGAAATGCCACATTGTCAGGTTTTCCATAATACATTTTATCTGACAAGGGGAATATACGGTCAACGGATTTTTGTAATTTTTAATACTTATAGTACAGAAAGGTCTAAACCCAAATAACAAATACCCAAACCCATAGGGCCAGATATCCAGAAGTTTTCGAAAAAATAAATTTTGAAAAATGTAGAAACATTACGAGCGAGGGATATACGCTAAAGTTAAAACAATCGACAACAAGTCTTGTGGCTCCCCGGATAGCTTACGAGTCTAGTATCCCGTAGATCGCTGGTTCGAGTCCTACTGATGATTTTTTTTTCTCCGACTCTTTTTACGCCTATACCCACATCACTTACATGAGAATGTTTATAATGAATGAACATTTTTGTACAATAATGTAATGTAAGAAATCTGTTTATTTTATATTTTTCCTTAATTCTAACTAACTTACAGTACAAAAATAATCGTTACATATATGGTATTCATTCTTTTTTATTACATTATAGTTATTCTTACAATCACGAAACCTTTTACTCTTGCTCCTAAGTTTCACAGGAGCCCGGATGATATTTGTCGTAAAAGCAAGGAAAGCAAAACGTTTTACGGCACCTCGCACACTGTATGAAGGATGAATTTTTGCAACTACATTTATTTTTCAAAATCTCCATCAGAAAACAAACTTCGTTCACGTTCATAAAAATTTCTTTATCGTCAATGATTATACTGGCATGCCATGCGTACCGGATCATGTTGCCAAAGATTGGGGAAGACAGCTGGTGATGTACGATGGAATGACTTTTCAAGCAATCCTCTCTAGAGTTAATTTCGCGTTCCCGTTCCAGTAAGTAGGCGCAGTTCTGCAAACGCTTTATAAAATTTTTCACCTGCCGAAAGAAATATACATCGCACGGCTGGACCAACGGGGTGCACTTTGGAGGGATAATCTTCACAGTGCACGTAGGCAGACGAGCTTCGTCTTTAAAAATGTCATCGCACATCGCAGTATTTGTCTGTCCTCCCCAATAATCAATAAGTAAGAGAAACTTTTCCTCTCTGACGTACGGCTTTAATACGCCTACTAAAAAATCCGTGTAGAGCTTTGTTGTCAACTTTCCGGACTTTGATGAGGTGACCACGACGTTTTTATATTTTTGAAGATACTCATCTACTGTTTTTTGTACCCTGGGCCCGAATGAACCGGTTGTCTCTTGTAGGCATACGAACACAAGGGGCAATAATTTGCCAGATAAAGTGACTGCGTATTGCGCCGTATATGAATGCGTCACCTTATTCATATTCTTTCTCTTCACAAGAACTACCTTTGATCCTTGGGTCGCAAGAGTTCTATCAAAGGTAGACTGATATTGGCAGCCTGAAAAATATTCATAAAACATAAACACGATATTAATTTCACAAAACGTTATATTTAACAATAAAATATATTGATCATAAAGCATGAGTTTTTTTAATACCTGTTTGGTCTGTATTAATGACGAAATCGCGGTCGAAATTGGGTATCAGGTGACGAGCTTGGATTCTGAAGTCTTCGGCGGCAGCCAACGTTTCTTCTATCGTTGTGGTTTCTCGCTCTGCTACGAATTTGGTAATTTTTCGTTGGCGTATTCTATGCGTCCTTTTGAATTTCGCAACCCACGGCTGGGAGGCTTCGAAGTCGAAGTCTTTAAATTGACTTGCAGCAGCTAAAGCCCACTGCTGCAAGTTGCGGGTAGTGACTTGCAGGTGGTTTTCCCGAGCTTCTGTGAAGCGATCGTATGTCCAAGAATCAACGACCGCATATTTGTCAAACAGTGTTCCACCCTTCTTGATGTGCTGTTCCCATTTTGCCAAATCCTCGTAACGTTTTAAGCGATGGCACCCTTTGCTCTGCAGACTTTTGAGGCTCCAGCCTGGGTGAGCTTTGGCTATGTTAACAGCTTTTATTTTATAGTCCAGTGAAATATATTCATTAGACCTTTTTGTTTTTTTCTCTTCCGGTTCGTAATCTTCGTCGTCAGAAGTATCGTCACGTGGAATTTCTTGATAAGCATTTTCCTCGTCGATTTCATCAAACATAATCAATTCATCGTCCGTTATAAACTTCTTCTCATATTGTGTTTGTATCGTAAATTCATAAATGTCTTCTGCCAGCAGCATTGCTTCATCATTAATTTGCCCTGAAGATTGTGCTGCCATGAGATTATTTCGCTCAAGGAGCTGCTGGTAATACAGAAAGGCATCTTTCATGCGTAATTTTGTAGATTCACTACACAGACTATCTTCTGCAACGTCTTCTTCTTCTTGTACCGTCGAAGGGCCAGGCACATCAACCGATTCGATATTCGACATTGAAATTCTTTTTCATACACTAATGTTTATAAATACGTCTTACTAATCGAAGAGCTCACGAGCGAATGCTAGTTTGTACAACCGTCCGTTTCACGACACGTCCTTGAAATATCTATTAACTGGCATATCAATTTGACGAATTTTTCATGTTTGTAAGTTATGTGGGTATAGGCGTTAAAAGAATTGGAGAAAAAAAAATCATCAGTAGGACTCGAACCAGCGATCTACGGGATACTAGGCTCGTGCGCTATCCGGGGAGCCACGAGACTTGTTGTCGATTGTCTTAACTTTAGCGTACATCCCCTCGCTCATAATGTTTCTACATTTTTCAAAAGTTATTTTTTCGAAAACTTCCGGATATCTGGCCCTATGAGTTTGGGTATTTGTTATTTGGGTCTAGACCTTTCTGTACTATAAGTATCAAATATTACAAAAATCCGTTGACCGTATATTCCCCTTGTGAGTGGCATTGGCCATCAGGCCATCGTGCTGCAAAATATTTTCCTCAAAGGCCTTTGAAAATTAAATATTATCAATTTTTTTAGTGACACTATTTAAGAAGTTTACCAGTAGTTCTCTATAGCTATTTGCAGATAATTGCTATGTTGATAAAGTGTTGTTCAGAGTAGCTAGCAAAATCGCTCAAGAATTTCAAATTGGGTTAGCTTATAGTTAAACAAAGAAAAGGGTTAAATCGTCCATGTTCAAAGATGATATGACCTATACAAAAATAATATGAATATTAGAAGTTTTTTTGCAACAAAATAATATTACTTTCATATGCAATGAAAATAGATACTTGCAAACTAATCTTCCTTGATCGTTCCAATTTCTCAACATTTTAATTTGGTTAGTTAAATTTTGGGCATATAATAAATCTTCAATTATACAATAAATATCTTTAAAAATTTGTGAGAATTTTATCAATGGTATAAATTATCTTTTGAATAAGGTTTCCCAAGGGGCAAGGTAGTGTCACAATATTTTAATAGTGCTTTCTTAGCTAACACAGAACAGCTAAAAACTCTATTTAAAATTATTTTAAGGTATATTTTAATACCTTAACATGAGCTTATTATATATTTCCATGAATTGTTTAAATGTAAATTTCATTACTATATTTTTTAAATAAATAAAGGATAAGATAAGTGTAGTGTGTCTAAATGGGAAAATACTTTTAGAATATAGTGTGTGTCGCTTGTTTGCAATTAAAGTTGTAATAAATAGTTTTATGCAACCTGGTAAGTGAGATCTTCAAACTTTTTCTGTAAGATTTTAACAATAAAATATTCACCAGCTTACCATAATAAATATATTATAATCTTTGTTAAATTTATATTTCCATTGGAACACTACAATGTGCTAATGGTATGAAGTGCAACTTACAGTAAAAACTGGTCTCATTCTGAGAAATTAAACCTTTAGACTATGTTGAATGAGGTATATTAAACAGCCAATGATCCACCAAATTGCCGTGCATTGTAAAAGGGCAAGAAAATGTGATTTTTTTGCAGCTAACTATGCTAGTAACCAATGACATTAAATCAAATGCTATAAATCTTTTGTATTCCAGATGCAGCTATATATTATTTGGGGACTAAGCATTTTTCAAACTTAACAGAGGATCTCCCTATTAGTCTTTTGAGAATTAGCTTTCAACTGGACACTGATTTTTATCTGAGAAAATGGGTAAAGCGGAAAATATAAACATTAGTGATTTAAAGACCCGAAGAAACTAAGATTGGATTATCATTAAGAAAGGAAAAGTATACAATTTCAGCTAAAATATATATTCTGAAAATGAAGAAACGTTCTCTTGAATGCAGCTCCATAAGCAGATAAAACCAATAACAGGCATATTGCTATCCATAACACAATTAAATAAGTGCATAGAATTGAACTGTATTTAATATGTTCTTAACTTTGAAATATTACTTTTAAAGATTGACAATTAGATTTTTATTGTAAGATATTTTGTATTTTTCTGTTTTCCAAAATATCTATTAGATACATTTAAAACAGTCATAAAAATAACTTTAAAAATGTATGGAACATTAATTTAATAATAACAAGATAATAGCTGAAGCTTGTGAATAAGAAATTATTTATTGAGCACAAAGAGACAATCATACTTTTATTTTGAACTAGTTACTAGTCTAACAGGCTTGCCCAAGAACATAACAAGAGTTAGAGGTTAGAGCTATGGTGATTTGATTACACATGTAAGGATTTTAATCAATATACTGATTTTGCTACAACACAGAGTGATAAAACACTCCCAAGCAAGTACTACACTGCATGATTTCACCTTTGAGATTTTAAACTTCAAATAATAATCTAACCTGAACACCAAAAGCTTTCATCTCATTTTCTATTAAGTTCATAGGTTCTGCCCCCTGATCCTTATTAACATGTTATATCAATATCAGGTATTAAGCCCCATTCTTTTACTTAATAACAATTAATTAATTTTAGAGATGGAATGCTCAAATCCTCATATCCTAAAGTATCATAGAGAATCAAGGCTCATAAAAATCTCCTAAAGGGATCTCAAATACATTTATGAAGACTTTTAATTTGATATAACAATTTTAAGCAATTGTTAAAAGGGATTTTAAAAACTTGTTTATTTGGGTTATAACATAATCACAAAAAAAAGACATAATTATAGTATTAATATGATTAGTTTAATTTCTAAAAATTCTCTTTGTTGTATATATAAAGAGAGTGTAGAAGCACTGTACATTAATATAAAGTGAGTGATATTGAATGAAACCAACCTGAAAGGATAGTTAGGACATGCCTAGATAGGAACAAACACACTTTTATCTTTGTTTTTTATAACATAATAGACATGACAAATAAAATATATAATTTGTAAGTTACACCAGAGCTTAATATTTTATTGTTTTTATTTAATTTTAAATAATGCCATAAGAACTAAAATTGTACACTATTAAAGATTCAAGAATTCAAATATGGATTCAAGATTAAACCTAAAATATAAGATTCAGATCCAAGAAATATACGATTTGACCTGTCTTTAATTTTTTCACAACACGTTATCAACTTTAAAATTTACAGGTCAATTTTGTTTTAGGTTTTAGATATTTACATTTAATATTGAGTCTATCTAGACAAATCACAACTTAAATCTCATATTTAAAAATATAATTACATCCACACAAGGGAATCTAACTAGGAATCTTTCGTATAGAATTACTTTACAACTCAGCTTTTCAGGAAAGCATAATTAATTATTAATGTTGAGTCTCTAAGTATATGTGAAACTGTTGGTACAGTAGAGTCTCGGACACTCAAACTAATGTGGACTGAGATCGTGTTGAGTTATTGAAATATCGAGTTTTATGAATGAACTTATATAAGATGCATGTTTACTCTGTCATGTTTACTAAACAAGGATGAATCACAGTAAAGTATTGAATATTATAGGTAAAGTTGTACTGTACTGTAGTCTTGTATGGTACAGTACAATATATTACGTGTTAATATAATGGTGTACATACATATGTGTAATATACAGAAATGCAGTACAGTACTGTACATATAATACTGTATTGATTTGAATAACACGTTACTGAATTGGAAAACTAACAAACACAGCACTTGTAAAAACACCACACACCATGACTGTTCCACTCGAGTTACACAAACAAACTAAGAAGTTATACAGTTGAATGACCTTGGATTGTGATGACTGGCGCCAACAACTGTGTGCACATGCATGTGTCGAGTTACATGGAATGTCGAGTTATCGAGTGTCGAGTTTCTGAGACACTACTGTACCTTGAAGCGATAAAAAACACAACTTTGATGACTTGTGGTTAGCATTTGTGATGCGAGCTATTTTTCTAAAGAGATTGAATTTAGATACAGTACACTGAAACTAATCATTGTGTATGTATAAACCATTACACAGGGAAACACATTTTTTCTTATTATCGGTTGCATGAGATTTTTCAACTTATTCTAAGTATTTTTTCAACGCTGGTGTCAAATCTGAAATCCTTTTTCCTCTACATGCTCTAGTTTTCATGTAATTTGAAACTTGTGATTTTCGCAACAACAATATATATATATATATATATATATA
>CABFWB010001214.1:167139-177943 GCA_902151455.1 Timema bartmani
TTTTTTTTTTTTTTTTTTTTTCCCCTCTCATTATGTTAAATAACTGAAATAATATCTGAATATGAATATATAGTCTTTTTAGCACCATGTTTTAATATAGTTTATATGCCTATCTACTAATACACTAATGTGTAAAGGAATTGGGAAGGTTTAATTCTGAGGAAGAGTACCCACATTTATGTAAAGGGAGAGTGGAAAAGCATTTAGAAAAAACCACCCTCAGTACACCCAACCAAGATCGAACCCTAATCTCCCTGTCTTCGGCAGTTTAGTCGATTACGAGAGTAGTGCCTTAGACCATATAGCCACCTAAGTTAGATCTCATTTTCTTTCCTGAGAAATTAATATGCATTTTTGATTAACAGATATAGAAATACCATGTTAACAAATATCAATTTACTCTGCACCATTTTCAAATCCTATAAGGCTCTCATGTACTTGTACTTGACCTCTTTAAAAGCTACAGATTACGTATATAAGGCTTGGCTCTTTGTTTCCATCATCATTAAGGTTAGGATTCAAAACACCTTACCCCCAAAAAAAATTATCAATAAAATTAATATTGTATTTTTATGGTTTAAACTAAACAAGAAAACATAAGTTGCTTGCATGTCTCCATCACTATAATGTTGAATTAAATTTTTTTAAATAGTTGGAGGCTATACAGACTAGGACAAAATATTGACAAATAAAATAGAAAATTTAAGTGAATATATAGAGAACTGTAGAAACAAGTAAGTCTTTGATATTAGGAAACAACCAAACTTATCATTTAGACACTATTCAAACTAGTTTTGAGAACACTTTTCAAATGAGTTGGCAAAGAGAAAAGAATGAGTTGATGGGGATAAATAAGGAATGGGGGTGGGTCAGTTATCAGCCTCCCATTTACTTGTAGTTTGCGAAAACATAAACAACGGCAGTCTTAGAACAGCCTACCCGAAGATAGTATTAGGATTAATAGGTCATGAAACAAAATCACACACACATTGAGATAGTGTAAACAGTGTATTTACTTAATATAACTGATGACAGAAACGCCTAACCAGTAATCATACCAACGAACAACTGGTAGTAAGATACAGTAAGAAGTAGAGATAGCCAACATAACACAAACTTTGCAGAGTTGCCAATATAACCATATTAATACCGCCTCTCAATTCTGCAGAAATTAAGACAAGGAGAAAAAAATAAAATTTCAAATATAATAAGGTCAAAGCTTTACCAACACACTTTTGTATTCCAATACTTATTCACAAATTCTAATATATTTTTGTAACATTTGATAGATTTTTAAAGTACTCAAATCTCCTTATTCCTTATTGCTAATCCTTTTGTCATTATGTCTGCTACTTGTTCATCAGTAGCTACATATTGTAATTTAAAATCACCACTACTAATTAAATCTCTTACAAAGTGATGTCTCACATCAATATGTTTGGACTTCTTCGTCCCATAGGTTTGTGCCATTTTCATACAAGATTGGTTGTCTTCAAAAACAATAACTGGCTTTACACAATCAAGACCTTCATCAAATAACTGGATTAAAAACTTACATTCAGACATTCCAGTATAAAGAGCCAAATACTCAGCTTCACTACTAGAGAGAGCCACAACATTTTGTTTTTTGGAACACCATGACACAACATTATCGTTTAATTTAACAACAAAACCTGTAAATAGCTACATATTGTAATTTAAAATCACCACTACTAATTAAATCTCTTACAAAGTGATGTCTCACATCAATATGTTTGGACTTCTTCGTCCCATAGGTTTGTGCCATTTTCATACAAGATTGGTTGTCTTCAAAAACAATAACTGGCTTTACACAATCAAGACCTTCATCAAATAACTGGATTAAAAACTTACATTCAGACATTCCAGTATAAAGAGCCAAATACTCAGCTTCACTACTAGAGAGAGCCACAACATTTTGTTTTTTGGAACACCATGACACAACATTATCGTTTAATTTAACAACAAAACCTGTAACACTTTTCCTATCAATATAATCACTAGCATAGTCTGAATCGGCAAAAGCTTTAACATTTATATCTGAACAAATATTATTTTTAACATACTTCAAACCAAAATTACTAGTATATTTGAGATAACGAACAACATTCTTTAGATAATTCCAATGAGTTTCATTATAACAATTTTGAAACCTTCCAAACTAAGATACTGTAAAACAAATATCTGGCCTTGACCCTAGCATCAAATACATTAAACTACCAATCAATTCTTTGTTTGGCACTTTATAACTTATTTCCTCTGAGACCTTTTTTAAATTCAATTTTGGTTGTACAGGTATTTGTGATAGTTTACAATCATTCATCCTAAAATGATTTACAACTTTGTCAATAAGATTATTTTGACTAATCAATATATTATCCTCTTTCTTTTCAATTTCAAGACCTAAAAATACCATTCTACCATCAGAAGTTATATCCCAAATGTCAAGAAAATTCATTAAGTTACCCTTTACACTATTAATATCATCAATTGAGCTTGAGAAAATAATAAAATCATCAACCCAAATCAAAATATATATAGGATCATTAAAGTAGAAACATGGATCATCCTTAGATCTTTGAAAATTTAAATCACTCAGCAATCGGTTGACACTGTTGTGCCAGCACTTGTGGCTTTGTCTCAAACCATATAGGGCTTTCACCACTTAACACACTACACCCTTTTTTATGTGTAAGCCATCAGGAGGGTAAAATACACAACTTCTTTTAATTCACTTATTAGGAAAGCTGATTTTACATCTAACTGATGAATGAATAAATCACGCTGAACAGCAACAGCCAATATAAGTGTCACCAGCTGAGCTACCGGATAATAAACATCTTCCTTCTCCAAAGTAGGTTGCTGGTAACCTTTAGCTACCAAGCGAGCTTTCTTATGAGCTACACCATTAATTGTCTTCTCAGTAAACACCCATCAAGATTCGATTATGGATACATCAGGTGGAGGATGTACCAATTCCCACGTCTTATTGCTCTTAAGAGATTCCAACTCTCTTTTGATAGCGTCCTTCCAACCATCATCTTGTTAAACAGCATCTTGATGGGACCTAGGAGCTTCAAATGGAAAATAACCAGCACTGAGAGCCATAGCCATCCCGACTTCATAATCTTCAAGATGTTTTGGCATTTTACTCACTCTTTTACTGCATCTTCTTTCAGGAACTTCAGGAACATCAACTGTTTGAATTTCAGAGTTATCAGGACCCGGTTATTTTCTTCACATCCACTTGATCTTGGGTATCCTCTTCTACCTCTGAATTTTCTGAGTCATGATCTTCAATATCTTTAGTTACAATCTTGCTCTCATCAAAAACGATAGATCGAGCAGTGTTTTAATCCTTTTACCCACAGGATCCCACACTCGATGGCCACTATCATAATTAGTTTCCTTGAATGAGAGTTTAATTTCCCGGAACAATCTTCTTTGGGAAAGTGTGCATAAGCTTTGACACCAAAAATTCTAATTTTACTCAGATCAGTTTTCTGCAGGGGTTACATCTCCATGTAACATTGATGTAGAAGTTCTATTAAGCAAATAAACAGCTGATAATACTGCTTCTCCCCACATGTATTTATCTTAACCTGAGTCAAATATTTGGCACCTAGATTTATCTAAAATAGTTCTATTGAGGTGTTCACTTACTGAATTTTTTTATGGATTTCTTGGAATAGTGTACATTACATAAATACCTTAAGCTTCACACAAGTTTTTAAAGTCACTAGAAATATACTCCCCACCATTTTCACAACTCAAATTCTCAATTTTTCTATTAAATTTAGCTTCAATGAAGCTAAATGATGCTTCTGAAGCATTTTTCAACTTCACTTTTCCTCTCAAGTAAGTAAACAACTGTAAAATGACTAAAATGATCAATAAAAGAGACAAAATAGATTTCACCCTCATGTGTAGTTGGGGTTATTTTGCCACACACATCTGATGAAACAAATTGCAAGATTCTTTTTGATTTTCTTTCTTCTGGTACACATTTCAAAAATGTGCTCTTGTTTGTTTACCCTGAAGACAAACTTCACATAAATTGCTGCTAGGAAACTTAGACGAATGTCCCATCCTTCTGTGCCACAAGTCTGAAGAATTATCCACAAGATTTACTTTACTTGCATTCAAATTCATAGTGACAAAATACAGGTTGTCGATAAGATTCGCTTTCAGAACAAGTTTATCATGCTTCAGAATCACATAACTTACTGCAAGGAAACTTAGATGAATGTCCCATCCTTCTGTGCCACAAGTCTGAAGAATTATCCACAATATTTACTTCACTTGCATTCAAATGTATAGTGACAAAATACAGGTTGTCGATAAGATTCGCTTTCAGAACAAGTTTGTCATGCTTCAGAATAGTCACACATTTATTATGAAAAATAACCTTTAAGTTATTTTCTTTGAGCCTTTTAACAGATAGCAGGTTATGGGACAAACTGTCACACACCAACACCTTATGCATCGTTACACCAATACTGTTGTTAGTTAACAAACATAGATTACCACATCTATCATAGTTAACCACTTCACCAACTTTAGACACATTAATTCGTGAAGAAATTTCCTGAACATCAAATAAATACTTTGAATATTCAGTTTGAATTAGATGGTTTGTTGCCCCACTGTCAACAACAAAATTAATACTATTATGATCATTTGACATTTCACAACTTAACCCAATGTTACCATCAGAGTCTGACACCAGAAATGAAACTTCTTTTTCTGAATTTCCAACAAAATTATTTCTATTTGGACATTGTGGGCGCATGTGTCCTTTCTAATTACAGGCACAGCACTTACTGGTAAATAATTTAGGTTGCATCACCCTATTTGGTTTCCACGAATTACTATTCCGTTGACCAAACATATTTGCACGATCCTTTTTAAACTTATGTTTATGCCCTATAAACAAACGCATGGCTTTGTACACTTGAAACACGAATTTTTAAATTATGTTCTTCTTCAGATAACAGCTTATTTTTTACAAAGTCTAATGTAACTGCACTTGTATTAGACGTAAATAAAACGTCAATAGACTTCACAACTGGTAAATACCGCTCGGGCATAGCTGCCAACAGTTGAGTAATACATTTTTGTTCCTCAACAGTACCTCCAGAATTCTTCAATTCAGATACTGTTTTATCAAATTCACTGATAAACTCATTCAAGTTTGATTTACCTTCAAATACATGTTTCTTAGTTTTTTTTTAAGTTCAATATGATTCGATATGCCCATTTTAACATATGTCGACTTCAAAGACGTAATCATTACTTTAGCAGTACTTGCATTTTTTTATTTGCTCCAAAACATTATTAGCCATGCATTACACAGTCATATCCTGGGCCTTAGTGTCTTTCATCAAAAAGCTGTCTTTAACTTTTACATCCGCTAATACATCTGGTGAATCAACAGTTAGCATTTCTAGCACAGCATTCCTTTCCAAAAGCCTCTCCAGACGATATAACCAGTTTTCAAAACCAACCACTACCATCAAAAGGCTTTAATCCTGAATGCGTATAGGATACAGATGCCACCGGCATGTTGAACTTGATCAAAACTTTAGTCACCTTTACACCATTTGCCATGAATCATACAATTACAAATATTAATAAACACTGATACTTTCTGGGCCCATAACCTATTAGGATTAATAGGCCATGAAACGAAATCACACATGCATTGACATGGTGTAAACAGTGTATTTATTTAATATAATTTATGACAAAAACACCTAACCAGTAATCAGACCAATGAACGACTAGTAGTAAGATACAGCTACAGGGAGTAAGAAGTAGATATAGCCAACATAACACAAACTTTGCAGAGTTGCCAATATAACCATATTAATAAATAAGTGTGTGTTATAAATGTGTTTTGTGAAAGCTTTTAAGTTTCGCTCGTTTAGAATGTAGTGTAGACTAGCATTAATTAGCTAGTTATTGTGTAGGTTAAACTAGTATACTTATTCCTAATGCTAAATTTGATTTTTTAAACTAACACTATGAAATCCAGTTAATGAACAAACCAATCAATTTTACTTTTGTTTTAGTAGGAAGTGCCTTTTAGAAATTACAAACATTTATTTTAGTCAAAATTGATAACATTTCACTAGTGTTATTCTATAGGTTTTAATAATATATATCAAATGTGACTGCTGCAAATCACATGATTTAACTTATGAATGCATGAAAATTATTTTAAGTAACTTTTGTAACTGTCAAAAAAGTGTCTTCCTATATGAATCAAACTGTATACATGGTTGTCGGAAGAACAGGTTGACTACCCAGGCCACAAACAGCCCCAACCTCTTTCCCAGCCATAGGTTACCCTTTTCAATACCATCGACCAGGGTGACTTTGCCCACTTTTCAACTTTGCGTCCCAAATTCGTGCCCTTCTTAAGGGAATTTTGAGGAACAAAAAAACTGTCACACATGTGGAAGAGCTCATAGATTATATTTATTATTTTTAATTATTTTTTTATAAATCATCCTGTTCGAGAAAAATCATAAAGGTGGTGAGCAAAGTCACCTACCATAGAGGGGTTACTTTGCCCAACCCCCATTTAACTATGTTTTTTAAGCACAGAATTCATCTTTAGGCAATGAAACCCTAATGAGGTGTTAAATGAACCTTTTTTTTTTAAGTGTCTACAAAATACTGTAGCTACTTAAATTTTAGGTATTTTGGCTGCACTAAAAAAAGGTTCAAGGACACTAAATATTGCTTGTTTAGACACTAGGACGATAAAACAGCTGTTCTCACAGATAACCAATCATTACTTCAATAATAACACTTGTGTGTCTTGCAAACACCTCAATTGGTTCCACAAAGGTATTTAGGCGAACCTGGTGGTCTTTAAAGTTACTGTTATTTAAGGTTTTTTTTTTCCCAAAAATGGCCAAAGTCACCCTTTTGTCAACGGAATCGCTGCAAGTCATTTGGGCCATTGGTGACAGAACCTTATTTGTATAGGGTGGAAGGGCAATTGATGAAAAGTGTTTTTGGGGACTTTCTCCCCTTCCACCCCAATCCTATAGAGTTCAGAGGGCCCTCCTATGGCAAACATTTGACACTTGGATGCCTTTCAGGCATAAAGTTAAGCTATTGAAATGATCCTCGCTTGGAATTTATTTGAAAATTATTCTTTCTAGAATCTATTAGAAGTAATATTACATCAGATTTTTTTTTCTTCGTTTTTACCCCTTAATGTTGATTCCCCTAGATGATATTTAAATTGGTTCTTGCCCTGTTTTTTAAATTTTAATTTGGTGCCTTAAGAAGCTCTTTGGAGTTTGTTTTTAATTGTATAATATTCGAGAAAATAAAAACGGGTTCTGAAATAAAGCAAGTAGGGTCAAATTTATTCCAGGATCAAAAATTATTTTCAAGGGGCAGTGCCACCTCCAGGTCGCTACCTAGTCTAGAGATATTTAATATTAACATTCTTTCTTTTCCTACAGCAGTTGGGTAGCCATGCCCCTCAAACCCATAAATCAAATTTGTCTTTGTTCTTCACAGAAACATACACATTCTGATCACAGATTATGCAGATGGCTCTTGACTACTTGATTTTATTTTCATAGAAACACATGCACGTTTTGATATAATCACTGGTTCTGTGGTTGCTTGCAGTCTTAGCTCATTTTAAAACTAAAATACAATAGGAGGGTTGGAAATTTAGTGTAGTTTAGAAAACAATTTTTAAGTTTCCATAAATCTGAAATAAATCTCATTGTTAAACAATGAGTCTATTTAATAACTATGTTAAAAGAGCATAATATATTACTATAGATATATAATTTATAGTCTTGTGCGGGAATTATATTTTGACTTGAGGAAATGTTCGGGTGGGAAATAACAATTTCCCGCATTAATGGGACGAGAAACTAAAAAAAAAAATTAATTTTCCACTTAGGGCTTATATTTATTTTTCAAATTTATAATTTTAGTCTATAGGCCTACTTAACATTCTCATTCATTCCAATAAAAAAAATTAAAATAATTATAAAGTTGCAATTATGTTAAATGTAGTAGCAAATGTAAAAAATAATTTTGAAAGCATTCGAGAAAAGGGACAAAATTCTTATTTAGTTGAAGCTATAGGTATGAGAAAAAAAAATTTAAAGTTAAAAAATATGCACACAAAATTTTCATATCAATTCGTTTTAAATTGAGAGTTTTCCAAATAAAAAGTCTACAAAGTGTTGAGTAAGGTTTTTAATGTAGTGTAAATTAAAAAACTAGGCCTAATACAACTATTATAATTGTTTATTTTTAAGAAAATACTTTTTTAGTATAAGTATAAATTAATTTTTGAAAATGTATTTTAAAATTGACTAATAAGTTAGTAAGTAAAAATCTTATGGCAAGAATTTTAATAGATACTTACACAGCAAAACATCAAAATAATCAAACTAATCTGAAAGCGATTTTGGTCTCCAAAAATATTAGTTTATCCAACTTTTATCATCTAAGGTACAAAAGCAAATGGATGCCATTCCAAATAATAGCAAGACTTGTCTATAAAAAAAAGTTTGGTGAAGGTATTTTCCGTGCATAACTTGATATTTAAAATCCATTTTTATAAATAAAAACTTTTCACTAAAAATGGGTTTTCCTGCCTTAACCCAATTCAGGGATAGATATTTCCCTCAGTTGTATTGTAAGGTAGTTATAAAATAAAAGTGACTGAAGTTGCAGGTATCCATCTACTTTACAGAAGAAAAGGTTAATTTAAATTTTAAAAATTAATAATATTTTTAATGTAAACTAAATATAAACGTGACATTGATAGACAGGCCTTAAATGAAACTTTTTTATATATATACTTTTCCCCTAAAAATCCCGGGAAGTAATTTTTCTTGCCTGAGTTTAAGGAACAACCACTTTCCCAAAGCTCGGGATCCCGCACATCCCTAATAATTTACATAGAATGATATAACTGGACAATTAAAAAGCAGTGAGCCTGTGACTATTGTTTTTTATCAATGTATCTACAATTTTCTATTATTGTCCTGATGGGCCAATCCCTTCTACTGTGTTTTCTCAATTTGATATATTTTTAAATAATTTATAATTGTTCATATGAGCTTGAACAATATATTTTGTATTTTAATTAAAGATACAGTTGCCGTGTAAAGTTGCATCCTAATACACAATTTGTACATATTTTATGCAAAGTTTTTTGGTTACTAACCTGATTACAATCTTAACAAATATATTCCACATAGATCAAGATTTGCTTAAGTAAATCTTATCGAACTTAAAGCAAAATATAAAAGTCATAGAAATAAATATACTTATCCAATTCACAATTAAGTGTTGCTTTTATAAAAGTATGTTTACCTCAAATTACTCTCAATTATTGAAACAATTCTTAAATGGACAGGGTTGACATAACAATTACCACTCCTAAATCTGACTACAAATACCAGGATTCAGATAGCAACCGGGTCTACAGAGCTTGAATTTTACCATAAGATGATTTCCCATCCTCTAAGAATTAATTATTGTGCACTTTTTTAAGCTTAATCCCCCTCCTGTACCCCTAGATTAGATAGCATAAATTAATAGATGAAAGTGAGCTAATAGAATGTTATTATTTTATTTTTGTATATACTCGCTTTAGTCCCACTATTGGCTATAGTTGGCTTATAACTGTAATTATTAGAATACAGAGTGAAGTGGATGATTTATTTATGAAACTGCATCACCATATTTAGTTTAGTTTTATGTTATATGTGATAAGTTTAAGATCATACTGTACAGGACCGGATTAAGGAGAGGCAGGGGCCATTTAAAGGTGCCCCTAAAAAGCCACGAAAACTTTTTTTTATTATTTTATTTAAAATTTTAAAAATTATAGTTTTTTAAAAAATTGTTCTTTGAAAGTGTAACAAAGAGAAAATTATATTATATCTTTCATTCCATCGAATATAACCGAATGCTGACTCATGCCCAGTTGGTCGAAAAGGAACCAAATCCAATAACTGAAATTAACATATATATTTAAAGAACACATACATGAACCCTTAAAATAAATTCACTTAGAATTTACCCGCCTCAGTGGCCGCATAGTCTAACTCACTACTCTCTTATTAGACTAGACTGCCGAAGACGGGGAGATCCGGGTTTGATCCCGGTCGGGTGAACTGAGGTTGGCTTTCCCTAAATAGCTTCCCACTCTCCCTCCACACAAATGTGGGTGCACTTGCTCAATCAAACCTTCCTAATTCTTAACCCATTAGTGTAATTAGTACATAGGCATATAACCTGAACTGGTAGTAAGGCGCAGTGATAAAAAAAACTATTAGAACTGGAACTGAAATTAGATACAATAAAATAAAATGTTCAGATCAAATAAGGATCCTATTGTACCTTTTAAGTATGAACTTTTAAACCTATTTTAACTTTTTTAACTCTTTTTATTTATTTTATTTATTTATTTATTTTATTTTTACTTAGCATTTGTGAGGGAAGGATATATTTATTATCCGGGTGGTTTAGAAAATTTTCAATGAGCAAGCAATTAGTAGCAATTACAAAATATTTCAGATTCTTGAGAAGTTAATAGTGTCACTTTGTATAGTATTTTCTCACTTTACCATTTAGAATAGTATTATTATTATTAGCACCGCGTTTTACTACCCGTTCGGGTTATACGCACTTACGCTAATGTCCAATGGAAGGGTGATTGTGAGATGAAATGGAGGACCTACAGTTTAACGTGGAATCCGAACCACGGTGGAGGCCTGGCATT
>CABFWB010001215.1:9720-30717 GCA_902151455.1 Timema bartmani
TGGGAACACACTGCCGTCACGTCACGTGAGCTCATGTGACCTCATACAGTAGAGATATGACGTGACGTGCTGTACATGCTCACACTATAGTCACGTCATGTCACTCAACATGCGCTCTCGTTTCGTTTTCAGCAATACGTTTCTTATCTAAAGTTCTTCATTCTTGGACTAACCATGGAGAAAAGTGGATCAAGCAGTTCATCTGAGTTTGAAGAAGAGTTGGAAAATGCTTGTCCAGTATTAGTGGCTAATACAGTGGCTCGTAGGAAAAGGGTGTGGGTGCATCAAGTAAATTTGAAAAGGAAGGAGAAGGGCGAGCTTTATCATTTGGTTAAGGAACTTAAAGAACACCCAAGTCGATATGAAATGTATTTTAGAGTGACAAAGGAAGAATTTCAGTTCTTACATGATCTTATAAAGGAGCTTGGCTACGCACTTTTTCAATAAGCATTTCCTCCATAATTAACACACTCTAACAACCAAGAAAACTGAATGACTTGTCCACTGACGACACTTCAACGGACTCACGCCTCACGAAATATGTGCTGCCGCAGATATTGTGAGAGCTCGTGAGGGCGTGACGAGACATGAGGAGACATGACCTCACGTGATGTGTATGTAGTGACGCCAGTGTGAATGCGCACCCCTCTTATCAACAGAAATAAGTCTACTCACACTTTGATTGCTTACGTGAGCTCATGTGACCTCACGTGACGTGACGCCAATGTGTCCCCACCTTTAGGGTAGTAAAATCATGGAGATTACGGTTGGCAGGCGATACAGCGCAAATAGAAGAATCTAGAACCGCGTTTAGAGTACTGACTGGCATGGCAGTCCCAGTGGGAAGAGACCATTGGGAAGACTAAGATGGTGATGGGAGGATAACATTAGAATGGACCTGAAAGATATAGGGTGTGATGAGGTGTACTGGACAGAACTAGCTTAAAATATGGATAGAGGACGTACTTTTTTAAGTGCGGCAATGAACTTTCGAGTTCCTAGTGCCATAGAGTGAGTAAGTTTAACTGTGCTAACTTTAGTTTGATATTGGGAAGCTAACAATGTTTTTTTTTTTTATTATTTTAGGTGAGTTATCGAGTTGTCCTTTTCCTGGAAGACGAGTCATCAACTATTAGTCGGATAATTTTCATCATATTATTCTGTCATCACTCGTAAGTGTTAGAAAGTATTATACAAGTAGGTAGTGTTGCTAACTTTCAATCCGTTTGAACGTTATATAAGTGACTTGATTGTGTAAATCATTCAAAGACATTAACACAAGTTCACCATCATCCAGATGCGTGGTAGGAAAACGTTGTCAAGGGGAGATTTAGGGGGGTTTTCCAAATTGAATATACAGGGCTCTCGTTCTATTCATATATGAATGTAGTTTGTTAATATTCAACACTTACTTCGGCTGTATCTACTTATAACATGCTGGTAGTAGACATTGGTTTGGAATAGTAGAACTATAATCCCCTTTTTTATATTAGTTTGTATAGAAAATATATACTATATGAACATATCTATTTTACTCAATTCTATGTAATTAGTCCGAATAACATAAAATCAATTATTATCTTGTTAAGCCCATACCGGTGGTCACGAGATCTAATATGTCAGGCTTGCATTATACCTAACTTACCAAGAGTCTCTGATTCGAATCTCGACTGGGTGCACTTGGAGGGTATTCTCAATATGTACAAGTATGTACCACTGTAATGCGGGTGCATCTCATCTAAATACTACCTTACTCATTACTAACTCTCATATTAAGCCGTTAAATAACACCAACTATAAATAAAACTTAACCAATAAAAAACTCAATCAGAATCATGTGAAAAACATATTATTATTTGATTTAATTTGTATAGTTGACCGGGCTCATTTTCAAATATTTTAAAACACCTATATTAAATTTCACTTACAAGTTCAAAACTTATTCTAGTTAAGGTAAAGTGGAAGGGGAAGGCCAGTGTTTTTGCAGTTTTTATGGAAAAACCTTTTTTTGCCCAAAATAAATAAAAATATCGCTCCAGTACAAACGTAAGAGTTTAATTTTCTTCGCATTTTGATATCAACATTTCCTGAATATCTTTCATGAGCATTATATGACGAACTTTTTAAATGAAGAGAAAAAGTTGTCTTTATATTTCATGACACCCTTGAAATTTTGAGGTCACTATGTGAAGAAATATTAAATTCTCTGTTTCTACTGGAGCAATATTTTATTTATTTTGGCCATAAAAACTGCAAAAACAATGATTTTTTTCTCGCATCCTCTTCCATACCACCTTAATATATTTTTCTACATCTATTGGTTTTTCAGATTTTTTTTATCTTTTATTTATTCTATAACCACGTTCTTTTGCACAAAATTATGCATTTATAGTAGTAACATACATGTGTAACTATCATACAATAAATCGTTACATGGTGTACATAATAATGATTGTCTCTTTCTATCGCTTGTGCTTGGGTACACGAACGTTCGCAGCAATCGATTGTTTAATTGAACTTTCGTGTCACAGCGTACAAGTACATGAGTGTTAGGATTACCATGTGTACATTTAGCTTTACGTTTTTGGATTGTGAATTTGCATGAATGTTTGTACCCTGCGTTTTCCCTGAAAGGTTGCAAGCTTTCCTTGCTTGGTTCTATTATAGGTATAGTAGCCCCATGGCTTCTTTGGTGCTGACTGACAGCTCACAGCTTTGAAAAGCTACCAGACCAAATTATGTATCCATACGCCGAACCATAGGATCTGCAAAAAACATGTGTTTAGCAGCTGTCACTTCTGACAGTCAAAATTTAGGTATATACCTAAATGTTGACTGTCAGAAGTCAGCTGTGAACTGTCAGTCAGCACCAAAGAAGCCATGGGGCTACTGTAGTGTAGCATATAATATATTCTTATTTGCACCTCGTCTTACTATCTGTTCAGGTTGTACGCATATGTACTAATAACGCTAATGAGTTAGGGATGAAGGAGGTTGAATTTATATTAAGTGTACCCGCATTTGCGTGAAGGGAAAGTGGAAACCCGTTTTGGGGGAATAACCTTAGTATACCCGACTGGGATTCCAACTCCGATATCCCTGTAATCGGCAGTCTAGTCTAACACGAGAGTAACGACTTAGATCATGTGGCCACCGAGACAGGTTGTATATTATAAGCTAAGCCATAGTGGAATAATGCGAGGCAAGCAAGCTACCTTACAGGGTAAATTAAGGATACATAATATTCATATTCTTATTTACAAGCTCAAACGGCAATAAATCTTGTATTAGTAAAAAAATAGCTATGTTCATTAAAATGACTTAAAGCACACAACACTGTCTAGAGAATTTAATGAATGTATTGATTAAACCTTTCTCATTAGTTTCGTCACTATTCAAAATTTAATTAATCGTATTATCACCCCGGTAATAACTCGGTAGAAATAACAGTACTAGACAAATTTGTAAGTTACTAAAATTAGTTTCATATATCACATGTGATTTGCAGCTGTCGTTTTTGACAAATAATATCGATGCCAATAAAATGATACTAAGCAGAATGTGGTCAGTGTCAATTGCAATCAAAATTTCATTTGTATTTTACAAATTATTTTTCCTGACGCTCTTTTACTCTAGCCTAACTAGACAAACTCTCACTTCAAGAGCTAAAAAGCGTATGGTAAGACGCGGTGCTAAAAAAAGAAAGAAAAAAGAGCTAAAAGTTAAAAGTTTTTCTTAGCATAGCATTTTACTACCTACCCGAGATATAGCCACGGATTTAAACTACGAAAGTGGGGTACGGATCTTAGCTCAGTCAGTAGCAGACCTATATCCTTATTTGATAGGAAGAACAGTCAGTATCTGGTAGTTACTAGAGTTACTAAAACTATTTTAATATATTCATACATCAAGTCATGTTTTCTGTAGTTGTATCACTAACTATAAAAAACACAAATAATATAGTAAAGGGCTATCACTTTTGGTCGCAAAGAAATATTTTTGAACATTCTTAACTGTTCTTCCAACCAAAATCAGACTCTTGGGTAAGAACATCTAGCAGTAAAAATTCAACTCTCGCCAGAGCCAATAATGTTGATTTTTCTACTTATGAAACGAGCCCGTCCGCAAAAATTTAATTTATTTTTAGATTTTTGGCTGACACAGAAATGAGCGGGGATCTCCTCTACCAGTTATTATCACAGTAGCCTACACTCTTGTTCTATTACTGGTTATCATCGACTTATTTTTTTTAGCACCGTGTCTTACCACCTTTTCGGGCTAAATGCTTATGCACTAATTACGCTAGTGGTTTTTGAGGGGAAGGTTATATTTAGAGAAAGTGTACCCACATTTGATTGAAGGTAGAGTGGAAAATAAGTTTAGAAAAATCCCTCTCAGTAGCTGTACACCCGATCTATATTAGAACCTTGATCTCTCCGCCATTGGCAGTATAGTCTCCTGTGAGAGTAGCGCCTTAGACCATGCGGCCACTGAAGTGGGTATCGACAATATTAATAGTCTGAAGCGAGGATTGAACCCACGCTGTGAGGGTCTACCAGTAAGCCAGTCTGGTATAGAGCCCCGGTCTCTCTGGTCAGACTCCGTTGACAGCGCTGCAGGGCTTCAGACCTTTGGTTGCTCCCTCCAACCACTATCCCAAGGGAATGGGTCAAGGCGATTAACTCTAGTAATCAGCTGCAGTGTGACGCAGGTCTCTGCGTGTGCGGTGATGCAAATCGAGATGAGCCCTGCAGTTCCTAGCGGGGCCACCCACCCCCCTTGGCCCCGTCCTCTGGTTCAACAAGTATTGATTTCCTCGGGACGCATATGGGACAAAAGAGGGGAGTTGAGGGTGGGATGGGAGGGTTAAGTTAACTTCATTCATCCCCGAAGACTCTCACTTTGACTGCATAGGGTGAGAGTGTAATTACAGTGTCTGCGGGGTGGCAGGTTTATGATTAGCGTTCTCATTTAGTCATTAACTGGTTGATACCAGGCCTCACGGCATTGTCGAGCGCCTTTCTAATTACCGAGACAATGGCACCATCAATTTTTTATGACACTTTTATGGGACAACTGAAGGTCTACTTTGGGAAATTCATGGAAATAAAATACATGATCATAACTGCAATTTATATTAAATACGTTTAAACAATCTATTCTTAGTTAAGAAGACGAGTAGGGTTGATTTTAAAATAATGCACTGCCTTGTGACAGAATAGAAACATAGTGAATAAATCCCCTTCTTTTACCCCCAGTTCAGAATTAACTTGTATCTTTTGTTTTTCTGCAATGTCCATATTTTTATAATGTTAATTGACTTCAGAACATAGTAATGAGTCACTATCGTATGATTTTTTTACTGCTGATAATGAAGTTTTGAGCTACTTTTTAAATGTAAATCAAAGTTGAAATTAAATTTAATGGTTTTAAGACCTCGATTATGACAACATTTATTATTCTTCTGCTGTAAATCACTAAGCAGAGGATAACTATTGACATTCAAATAAGCTTAAAAAGGCCAATACACACATGATTTTAAGCTAAGCTGTGCTGTGCTGTGCTAAGACTTTGTCAATTTGGTTTCACACTCATTGCTAAGCTAAGCTAAACTAAGCAATGGTTCCTTTTTTCCCTCCCGAATTCAGTGTTTGTTTCTGGTCTGCTCCAGTGAAGCTTTGTTATGATGGCGTTCTCCAAAATGGTTAGTTTGAGTTTAGGTGATAGTACTGAGGAAGAGAAAGTGCTGCTGCTAGCAGCTGTTTTGGAAGATGAATAAAATTTAGGAGGTGGAGGTTTGACTTGTTCAATTAACGCTTCCATTTTAATATAAAAACATTTATTAAATATAAAACCTAAATAGAATATTACTTAAATACACACGAAACAAATTGAAAACAAAACTTCAACACTTCTTTAGTTATTTTCACCAGACCAGCACTGCGTCTGTTCAACACGCAGCCCAAGATGAGTTATGCGCATGCGCAACGTAAGATGGCTCAAGATGGGTGATGGAAAAATTGCCCGGCCAGCAATAGGATAAAACAGCGTGGCGTAGCAAGGCATAGCTTAGCTTAGCGTTCTTTGTGTACCGGCCTTTAGTCTCGTCCCATAATCACGAGTCAGTTTTTAAAATACTGTTTAGCAGTTTAGTAGTGATTGTATATTCAAATATGTCATATTTATTGAGATATTTCAAATCTCTTAGTAATATATCGAAATTTTCTCCTTCCTTAGAAGTGTTTCGAATATGCGAAGCTTATTATGGGTGTCCTAGCGAAGGAGGTTTTAAATTTCGGAGCGTCTCTCAACCCTATTTGTATGCTCAAGAAAATTAATATTTGGAACCCTACTTAAAAACAATAAATATCTCAATTAAAAAAAAGTTTGTCTTATTTATGTACAATATTATTCAAGAACAACGCCGGTGGAACTATTACATATAATTAAATAAATTTGTTAAGTTTTTGGCGTGACCCCAGATAATACACTGACTTGTCAGCTATCACAGACTCTTGGATGATAAATTATCTTCAGCGAACATAATAATGTTATTTCTAGCTGAGTAAATAAAGGCTTGACGTCGGGAATACTTAGGTGAAAGCTGAATTTAGGCCAGTTGTTAGACCACTATAAAAGGTGGATTTACTCAAAAACTCCCCGCCTCTCCCACTACCCCCTTTTATTCTCCCCTCCCCCTGCGGCAACCCTAACATCACTCGCAGACTTTTAGAAACCGACTTATATCTTCATAACCAATTATAGCAACGATATAATTTATTTTTAATTTTAATCCTCAAACTTCACACTACAAAATTGTCCCTCTTCAGTTTTGCGCTAATACCAATAGTTTTTTCTTAATTTTAATAGAAAATTAAATAAACCTTAATTTTATTTTGAAACTAAAAGTTTTAACATTATAGCTTGTTTGAAAATGACACTATGGGAATAGGTCTTCTATAAAAGTTGTAGCCTTTTTCAAAAGCATAAAAATATGTTTATCAACATGTTTGCACCCATGACACTTCATAAAATGTGATTCTATGTGGATGGGACTACCACAGTAGCAGTAGCAGTAGCAGTAGCTTATCACTATGCCAGCAGGTAATCCTCCTGACCTTTGACCAGGCATAATCATTTTTACAGCTACAATTTACAATATATACAGAATTACTCATCTAAAGTGGTGTCACTTTCTTCACTGAAAGTAGATGCGTTGTGGCATGAAAGGCCATTGCAGTGCTCACACATTGCAGTGAAATTTAATCAAGATTTTCGGCATACACATTCATTTCCACATGCTTATTTAGCGTTAATGACACGAGGCCACAGACAAGTAAGAAATAGACTCTCAACCTTACGGGGGTTTCGCTGCGCTCCTTTTGCTGGCTTGAGTCCTTCAACACTGGGCTTCGCTAGGGTCACTGCTGGGTGATGATAGGACTAACAGCAGCGATCCTAGTGTTGAAGGACTCAAGCTGCAAAAGGTTCGCAACCATTTTAACCTGGAGGTTGAGTGTCTGGATATATTATCTGTCTGTGCACGAGGCGTAGAAGTTCATTCATGGCAAAAGACATTGAGCTAGAGCAATAGGTCTCACTGCGTTCTTCTTTTCTCACTTTTCTTCCGGGTAGGCCTATTCTAACTTCCATCCCCAATAAGTTGCCAGAAATTTATTTCTTAGCCATCCTTGGACTTTTAAGTAAACCCTCAAAAGATGTTGATGAAATGCTTTTGATGTTGGAGGGAGTTTCACCCGGTCTAAATTTGATCTCAAAGCAGACTTTCTTGATAAGGTCGTGAATCGTAACTAACGGACTTCCTTCACATTCGAGGATACAATGCAAGAATAAATTTATCTCTATTGACAAACAATTATTATTATTGATTAAGGAATTACTTCTTTAGTAAAAAAAAATCCAGCTTGGCCCTCAGTTTCAAATGACGGTTTTATAATTTCAATGGCTTTGACTTTTCCCAATCCATAAAAGTATGATATCATATTATGTAAAAATCTTTTGATGGGCTTTTGCCACCTTTTTTTTTACATAAATAAATATATTTATTTTCAGTAGTGAGAGAAACTAACAACACTAGTAGATCTGTCGATCTGTTTGATTACCGTGTCCAGGTGTCATTTTTCAGTTTAATAATAAAAATATTATATTAAAACATGGTGGGGTGGGAGGGCTTTTCTATTAAATCTGAGTCGGTCACTAGGGTTTGTCGTTTAAAAAATTGGTTCGCTGTTCTAAAAAGTTTGGGGGACCACCGTTCTAACTATACATCTAGTCGTTATCCTCAACCACTCGGCTAAAGGAACGCCACAACATTTCCTCGGAAAACCTTGAAAGTGCGCTAACTTATGAATATCGTCATTTCACGCCTTCCGCCTGGCAGATGTCCTGGGTCAGTTTCTCCCCCGAGAAAGTGAAATATGTCGCTAATCTAGTTGTGAATGTTGCTCCGGAGTAAAAGGGACGGTTCTTCCGCGATGAGGTCGACAGTATTCTCGTCTCACTGAGTTAAATTTTATGCTTTGTCACGACGATTGCTCGAGTTAGACATGCTTGCAACCAGTCAGTCACTCGGTGAACACTCTCCGACGGGGATATACTCGTATCTTTTACCTCGCTTTAGCTTGATAAAATCACGTGCTCTCCGCCGCAATAAAAGTAGACTGGGCGGTAACACACTAGTTCCGTTCATTTTGTTTGTTCTCAAACTAGATTCGGTATTAAACTGTGCTGTGTAGTAACGTTTTATTTCTCTATGGCTGAGTGGTCAGGTAAACCTCATACTCTTCTGGTGGATCTTGGTTTAGTTACTGTATACTTAGGTATATGCGTATGTATTAATTCTGTTATCCGGATATTTCCTTTTCCGATTTGGGTGGGTTCTGTTTTTATGTGGGGGACAGTAGGCTTAAACTATATCAAGTTTTGGAGAAAGCAAACGCTTGTGCAATTAACTGTATATGGCTAATGAAGCTTGGGGGTTCGAAGTTATCTTTAGTTTTCGGATGTGGGTAGCCGTATCAAGTATAATATTCGTAAATTTACCTTAAACTTTGAGTGAAGAATGATCCTGAGCACGGGATGAATCCTAAATAGCTCAGTGGTAGAGCCTTGGCGCACAAAGTCAAGGGTACCGGATTTGATTTCCGTGTTATTTTTCAAATTTATGATTACCGTATATATCAAGTGTGTTATTTGTGTGTTAATAACATAAGTGTAATCCAACTTTCACAAAAGGGCCCTTAAAAAAATTCAAACTCTTTTCTGTCAGCAGTGATCACATTTAACTATATTATTGTGGTATGCCAGGCCTCCGCCGTGGTTCGGATCCCACGTTAAACTGTAGGTCCTCCATTTCATCTCACAATCACCATACCATTACAACATTAGCGTAAGTGCGTATAACCCGAACGGGTAATAAGACGCGGTGCTAATAATAATAACTATATTATTTGTATTCATTTATAAGTGTTAATACTATATATTAAAAGTCACAGCTGCGGATCACATGACTTGTCGTATGGATATGTAAAAGTATATCTAGTAATTTTTCTAGTTGCTAGATAAGGTTCTTCCTACGAAAATCTGACCCCAATTCGATCTCAGGCGATATACTTAGCTAGGTTGTGTTTGTGTATGAATTCTTTGATCTCAGCATGATCGTAAATTTGAATGTTTAGTATTAACTGATGTCCTAGGTTAAATTATCTTGTACGTTCTGTGTCAATATAGCCTTGCGTTTAAAAAGTAGGCCTACTTACTAAATAAAAATAATAAAACTTTAATCAAAAATATAGTACTAAAGTCAGAAAATTGTATTTAAAGTCCCTTAGATTTTTTAAATAAAATGTTAAATAATCAATTTAAGTCTATTTTATGTGATTTATTGATTAAAATCAGAATATTTATCTCACTTTATTTTAATTTGCAGACATATCAAGGAAACGGATAAGTATTATACAGAAATATTTATTTGTAACATGATTTTTTTTAAATAATAATAATGAGAAATCTCGAGGTGTTGCTGATTGGCTATTGCACCTAAAAATTATCTAAAGCCTTAAAAACTGGGAAATTTTAAAATACCTTTCTTGTTTAGCCATCCTGAACGTGAGTGTTTTTAGTGTCAGATTAAACGTCACAGTAGTATGTGTTTAAGTGATTATAAAACAAACTCATAAAATATGATATTCTGAATACAGTATTTTTTTAAAACCATGAACCCTTGCCCATTTCCCTCTGTCAGGGCTGCCAAGTTTCATGCTAGAACTGATCGCATCCTTCACCTAGCTCATGTATCAGTTACAAGATCCCACTTAGCTTCCTTTCATTGTTTGTTTGTAATGAACCAGTCATCTGTGAGGGGTGAGGGTAGCCTTCGCCGCGTTTCCCTACCATCAGCTTCTTCGACGTCCGCCGATTCCGACTTATCCCCCCCCCCCGTTAGGCTAAGGCCACACGAACGATTTTCCCCGCTGCGTTCAAGCTGTTTTTATCGCGCGAAAAAAATTGAAACCAAGTGGTTAAATGGTGGTATGGTAGACAAGCGATAAATATCGCACGGCAGAGGTACGTCAGATTAGGATTCAAGGTCATGTCGCATAACCCAACAAGGTTACACAGTCCAATTTGCATAGCAAGAACCTTAAATGGCCTCCAGTAACGTTTCTAGTTATACGTTCACGTATTCATACGTCAAGTCTTGTGATCTGCAGCGTTCTCTTTTGCTAGGTATTATCAATACCTGTGAAACTGCACTATATTAATAAAGTAAAATATTATCTATGGTGAGCACAAAAACACTTATGTTTGTATTTCTTAAAGGTTTCTTTCTACTTATTGAGCTGGGAGAAAATGAATGTTTGATTTAAAAATAAAAGTCTAATTACATCTCACTATCCGCTCGGCTATACACATTCTAATTACGCTAATGGGATAGGATCGAGAAAGGAAGACTTTTTTTTAGAGAAAATATACCAAATTAACATCGGCAGGATTACTTACAGTGATATTGTAACTGGCCCTAGCACGATCTGCCTTTATAGGAACCTCCTACAGGTATAAGTATTAGTGGTAAACCATTTAGGAATAAAATACCAAGCGACGAAGAATAGCGTTACAGAACGGCAGCCATCTTAATACCGCCGTTTAATTTTGCCTAGACCACTGCAATTCAAAATATCGGAAACAACTGACACATCTATATAATTTGGTAAATCTTAACTTTATATTTATTATATGATAAGAATATTGGTCTATTAGGGAAAATTGTTATCCCTAATCCCAAGTAGTTATGAAAATAATTGACCATTTTAATAAGGATTTGTCTTAAGATGTAACGTTCTCGGCATAGTGTAAAAAATATTACGTTTGTTGTCCTATGTTAAGTTTGTATGTAACTTTTAATTTTATATAAACATAACTTGTATATAAAATGCATGTTTAGTTCTAAAATAAAATACATATTTTGACCATTTGTTTAGTTCTTCCTTTTTGATGCGTGCTTGAATACATACCAGAGGTACGATTTTCTAACTCTCAACGTACAAGTGCTAATTATGACAATCTAATGGAGACTTGATATGAATGAATTAAGAGGAATCAAACTAGCCTTTACCTGCGGCGAGAGTAAACAACAAAACCCCCATTACTAGCGCATCCGACTGGAATTCAAATTATACTCCCGAATTCTCGGTTTTGAGTAGTAAAATCCAGTCAAACACGTTGCACTGTGGTAACTTTACCAGGATTGCCACGTGTTTATTTAAAAGAGCCTCGCCTAGTGAAATTACGTTATGGTTTTCTGAAGGTAATTTTTTTTAACGTGTTCTATCTAAATATACAGTTACACCTACACACGACCAACGAATTAACATCGACAGGACTGGCTGCATTGTTATTATAACGGACCCTGGCTAGCATTGCCTTTTTAGATAGGTACCTCCTTTAGGGAATAATTTTAATAACATTTTAATCAACGTAATATACTTAATTGCTTTCATCGTAATTCTTTAATTTTATCGATGGCAAAATCTTATTTTTTTCGTTGCGTTCCTCTGTTTTATAAACAGTTACACTCGCTACATTCTTGATAATTTTTATTAATACACAACGTTTAGTCCCATTGTGCCCATGATAGGCAAAGTATTTTTTAGGTAATTTTATTACAGGCACAACATCCATACACTTGGAGAGTGTTTCTCAAAGTTTTGGTGATAGATGACCATCAAATGGATGTTATGCGCATTGGGGAAGGAGTGACGTTGGTTTCAAAGCTATACAGACAAAAAAATAAATAAAAACTAACAGGGTGTCCAGTGACCTGTAAAACCGGGAAAACAGGGAAAAGTCAGGGTATTTGATCAAATTACTGGAATTTTCACATTTTCACTAATAAAATATGCAACTTTTATTTACAATAGTAAAACTAACATATTCTTTTCCCAATAATACACAGTAAGAATATATTTTAACTCATTTGTCCTTGTTGAGCATGCTAATCTCAACTCTCATTTTAAACAAGTGATTTTCAAGTGGTCTGCTACCCCTCTACGACACGTCTTTAGCCAAAGTTGAGTCGTGGTTATGCGCATGCGTGAGAATTGATTACGTTATAGGAAGAAGGAACTTAAAAAGAATGTGTCTAACAACAATTTTAAGCTGTATTTTTGTGAGACAATCTTTTAATGACTCATAATTATCTGACTGAAATCTAAATTGTCTCTGGAAAACCTAGAAAAGTCAGCAAATTTTAAAATATAGTTTGGCTGGACAGCCTGTTTAAGCAATTCCATTTTGCGACTATCAATAAAAGACACAAATTAATCTATAAAATTAAATCTCGTAAAGAAATATATGTTTACATTGAATTAGTAAGTAATAGTTTTTTTGATTATTTGTACCATTTTGAACCTCATAATTTTTTATAGGTAACTGTTCAGATTTGTTGGCTTAAGGTTATACTTAAGGTTAGATTTACTTTCCTATTTGACTTGTGTCTACCGAGAAAATTAATACACCATATTATGGATAATATTTCATATTTAATCTTTTGAATTTCAAATAATGGTATTTTAATAATTATGTGATCAACATTATTTAGTTCATTATTATTAGTAAACTTTTTGAGATCCTGCGGACCATTTGATAGGCTGCCGCGGACCACAATTTGAGAAACACTGCTCTAGAACATTGATTAAAAACCTTGTGAGAGGCAAAACACTCAATTCCAAGTGATCAATTTTCGACCATGTTGAGAACCGATCTGGATACCCTTAATTACTTATGCAGGTGCATTATTGCCTCTAGAGCACGGGTCGGGTAAACCTTCTGGGTCCCCGATCGACTTTAAATGCAAATCAAACGTCCCGTGATCATACATTGTCTATCCACTATACTTTTGATTTATTTTTTCATCTATACCTCTTATATTTATTCCTTAAATTAAATCTTTCCTCAAATACTTATAACTTAGAAATCCACGTTATCAGCAATTAGAAAATTAGTTACTACTTATTTTAAAGAAATAAATAAAATTTATAAACCTCAGTAACTATTTTTCTTCACAAAATTGTTTAATGCTATTGGTTAACTAATCTTTGATCCATGAAAGGCACATAAATTTAATATTAATTTATTTTCTCTCTTATTAATTATTGATATTTAGAAACTATGATATTCTATTATTTAATATAGGTAATACTAGACGTGTAGGCTATATAGACGAGTAACCATAAGTAGGTGTTTGTTAAAGTTGTAAAAACATTAACATCTTAATTACATAAACAATAATCCACATTTACTTGTCATTTTAAAAACATTGTATTTTTTGTATCTCTGTTACAATTTATTAGATTTAGAGTGACATATTTTATAATCCTTGTTCGTTGAACTCATATTACCACAGTTGGAGTCCATTGTTGGTAAGCACTTTGTTGGTTGTTATAGTGGTACTTGCTTAATGGTAAGTTCAGGTTCATTGTTGCCTCACCAGGAAACTTCACACTCTCCCCAGTAGTCTCTAGACTTTAGTTGCTTTGTTCTCTCCAACGTATGTTTAGCCTAGCAATCATACGCGTCCACCGAGTTTATTGGTAGGGCATTAATTTTATTTCAGTCAGTTTCCTAGAATTCTTTTTTTGGTCCGAATTTAATTGTGTTATATAGACATACTAACCGGCATTTACGATTAAATTACACTTACACGTATATAATTTTATGGTTGGTCTTTGTTGCTTTTCTAAAGACCATTCCACGCGCCGTGTTATTGTGAAAGACTTAAATTACATTTCCTTGATTGATTTTGGGTTTCGTTTTTGTAATTTGTCCCTTGCCTTGCCGCTTTTTATCAGTTTTTCCTCCCGACCAAAGAATAACGGGGAAATGAGCCAATCAGATCCAAGAATTATTGTTTACACAACACTTCAACTTGTGTTTACAAACTGACACGCCGCGCGAGAGACGTGCTGCTGAGGCCACTCGCTATCTGGCAGCTCCACATTCTCTCCCCTCCACATCACGAGAAACGTCAGACACAAATCTACGTTACGGCAACTGTAATCCTCTCTGACGAGCCAGATTACTTGACTTATATTTTGCTCATTACTTTCCTTCAGGATACATTTATTTATGGATGTACATGTTGCTTAAAATTTAGTGACACATCATTTAAAAGTATTTTCCCCAAGAAAGACATAAAAATAATACCAAAGCAAAAAAAAATATATATATATATATATATGTAGTGATATTTAATGTTCTCGTAAATATGTTGAATACAGTAAAATATGTAAGAATATGTAAGATTGAAAATACAGTCCCAAACAACCTGATTCGCTGGCATACATTTCAAACTGGCAGGATTAAAATATGTAATTACATAAAAATTCGGGCTCTATTTATTAGACACATACGCCACAAAACGGGAATGCACTAAACATTAACCCACTATGACCGATCAACGTTATTTTGGTCACGCTCAAAAATTGTGTGTAAATATTTAATATATTTGCAAGTTCATAAGATGCAACGCTTGATTTTTAACTAGGTAGTTTTCTTACGCGATCGACTGAAAAGTCCCGCGCAATCGATTGGTTGCTGTCCCTGATACAGAGAGTAACAGGTGGGTAACCTCTTGTCGTCCCAACAACATGGCGCCAAGTTAAAAGCAATGTTATGCCATTTCATTTATTACTTTATGACTTGTTTTAGTTGGTACTTTTAGCCTAGTCATAGGCCACACATAGCTTCTTTGGTGCTGACTGACAGCTGACAACTTTGAAAAGTTACCAGGCCAAATTATGTATCCCTACGCCGAAACACATGATCTGCAAAAACATGTGTTTATCAGCTGTCACTCCTGACAGCCAAAATTGAGGTCCATACAAGAAACATATATTACGGTTTTATTTATTTTTTATTTATACATATATATATTTATTTATTTATATATTGTGCTGTATAAAGATTTCTATCACTCTTTCGCCTCTAACATTTCTTCTTTCAAACCCGTATTTGCCTACAATTTTATCATATTCGCCTTCTACAACAATCGCATTCCAATCTCGAAGAATTATTAAATTTCAACCTTACTCAGTGGCCAAATGGTCTAAACTCTAAGGCTTCACTGTCATGGTAGACTGGCTTGCTGATGATGGAGATATTGGGGCTCAAATCACGGTAGGTTGTACTGAGGTTGTTTTTTCCTAAATAGTTTTCCATTCTCCTTCCACGCAAGTAATGGAATAGTATCTTTTAAATGCTTGCTTCCTCACCCTTACCCCATTTTAGTAATTATCATGAATGCGTATAACCTGATCAGGTAGTAAGATGTGTTGATGTAAAAACAAAAAATACAAAATTTTGACTTAAAAAAAAAATGTTGAAAATATTTCAAAATAGGTTGTCGCAGTCTTAATGGAAGTTGAATGCACACTAACTAATCTTTGCTTACGTATTTTGGCACTTATGGGCTTTCCTGGTAATTGCATAACTTAAAGCTGCACATTAGTTTAGTTTATGAGTGCATTATTGCGGCGTCCTTATAACGTTAAGAGATTCAGATACGTGGAAAAAATTGACTTTCTTTTAGTCAAATGACGTCAGCACTCGGTATTATTGCCGTAGTTTTCCCAAAAAGTAAAATATAACTCATCTTTCCATATACCAGTTTGCGGTTGCCCAGCAGAATAAAAAGCTTACTAAGTCCTCTTCTAAGTGTGTTTTTAAAATTACATTTTGGAGGGATCAGTTAGGTGGTGTATTTAACGTGCATTTTCTGAACCAACTGATTATACAAGCTACGACTTAAAAACTAACTTAATTTTATAACAGACACATCGGCCAGTCTTCCGGCCGATAGCCAATCGCGGTGAAAGGGAATGGCCAAAATTTACTAATGATGCATTTTTTGACATTGCGGAGAATCAAATCCGGGATCCTAAATGTTGTAGAAAGATGAGCTACAAACTGATTTAAGGTGTCAAATAACATTCATTTAGCTTTTCCTCGTTGGAGAGAATTTGGTTGAATAGCATAATTACTATTATTAAGTAAACAAAACAATACTGTGACGTGAGAACTAATTTATACAGTCAAATTTTAATATGAAGAACCTTAACTGACAGCTAAAAAAGTTACTAGAGCTACTTTAACCTACGCATACGTAAAGTCATGTGGTCTTCATCACTCACTTTATATATATATATATATACAAGCAATATTATAAAATGTTATCAATGTTGCAAGATTTTTTTTTTTTGTTTAAACTAAAAAGCCCTTTCTATGAAAATTGGACTGTAATAATTCCGGATATTTTTAGATACCACGATTTCAGGACGAGTTCTTTCTTGAAAATTATTTCTCCCCGAGCACTTTGAACACTTGTCTATGTATTTACTCGGGTTCATATGGGTTAAAGAATTAATGGCGCGTTTTAATGATTTATACATCGGAAATCTCAACTTCCCGTCCTCTTGAAGCTGCATCAGTTCAAACTTTCCCCGCTTCCTGTCTGAGGTAATCCACAAGTTTGTTTCTAACTGTGGGCTAACCCGAGGCAGTAAATGTCTTCCTGTTCCAAAATTTTGGGTTTTGATCATAGTTGTGCATGTATTTGCCGAGCTATCCCCATATTTATACAAATGGAGCAGAGGTGAGTAAGATAATACTCAGAGGAAATGTACGCTCATTTGCGTAAGGAGAGTGGAAATTCATTTAAGAAAAAAACCTCTTGGTACACCCTTGATTCGAAACCTGCTATCCTTATCACCGAAATGTCAGACCAGACGAGGCTAACGCCTTAGCCCTCTTGCCCATTGATACGTATTGCACATAGGGAATTAATGTGTGGTTCTTTCTGATTGTATATAGTAGAACTGGTAGTTCTATTATAGTTATATTATAAATTAAATATATATATTTATTATATATAATATTTTGTTTCAGGGCCTTTGTTCAGGTCTTTTCAATTTATATACGCATATTCTTAAGGCCGAACTTAAAACTGTGTATAATTTGTGTTTAGTTTTGTCGAAATCTAAAAGGTCTACTTAAGATTATTAAGGGTGACTATTAAAAATGTGGCTTATGACATAGTTTAAAAAATATGGCATAATATCTAAAGTAGAATTGTGATATGAAGAAACATTTAGAAAATACAAAATTTTTTTGGAAGTCAGTAAATGTAGGTAAACTTCCTCAAATTCAACCTTCTTCAACCCTAACATATTAGCCTGTTTATGTCATAAGCGTACAACCCGAACGTGTAGTGATACGAGATGATAATTTTGTTTTATAACCATCAAACTACACTGGAAGAGTTGGAGCTTAGCGTTAGTAAGCTCGAATGGCCTGCTCATATCTTTACCAGGCAGTTCAAACATTTACAATATCTGCATGAATGTATACGTAAGCTAATCCACTGATGTTGCATCTGTCACGTTTGACAGAAGGTAGATTGTGTCAATATTGGCTACTCTACGTTCAATTTTTATATGCACTAAAGCTGCTTATAATGACAATCAGACTATCCAAGCTGTACGCCAAAATTACCACCGGTTTTGAAAGTTCAGGTTAAATATAGTCAGTTCATGGCAACTTTTCCCTTTTATACCCGGTAAATATGTTAAGCCAATTTGAGAAGTGATGTAAAGTGACAACATACTACCCACATCGACGGGCACATGAATTAGGCTCCAAGATGCTCGAAGCTTGTTTGACGATGATTCGGAGGTCAAGATTCGAATCCCTGCTGGGCGTGCTAAGTAGGGTTGCTGTAGGTAATTGTTTTAGACGTGGTGCAGATTAATAAGAAGACATTTTGTGAGGCGGATGTACCATAAACTGTGTTTTTGGTGGCTTTTAGACTTTAAGAAAAGGTTAAGTTACTGTGAATTGACTATACACACATATATACCTTAATTGATTAAAGCTGTTAAAGTGGCGCCGGCGACCCTAGTCCCATTCGAGACATGCTTAAAGCCGAGAGAGAGAGCGAGAGGATATAATAAATTTATGTGACGGTCTGAAGGAAGCGGTATGTTCGTCTTGAAGCACACAACTTGCCAGTTATTTCAGATTTCTCATAGAGAGTTCTCCCTCCTTTCCTGCTTGGGCTGGTTGGTTAAGTTTCAACCATACTACTTTGAAATGTCTTCTTTAGCCTGCCTGACGGTATCCAACTTGTTATTCACTGTAACGAGCTGTCGTAGCCTCCCGAGAAATGTGTTCCGTGTTTCTGTGAGAGCTCCTTTCTCACGGAAACAGATTTTTATTTGTGGTTGAGCCGGCATTAGATAATAGCAAGATCACGGTAAGGACACTTTTGAACATGCAAACATATGTTCTTTTGCGGTAAATATTGATAAAATTATTATATATGTATAGTATTATTTTATAAATATTTATACCTATTAAATTTGGCAGTTACGAATCACATGACTTGACGCAATAAAGTGTGAAAGTATGTTTGATAACTGTCAGCTGCTGTTCCTACTACCAAGTTCATATGGAAGCTTCGAAATCATATTAGTGCTTTTCTCACTTTTACCAAAATGGCATCCGTAAGACCTCATTCCCTTCCCGATAACCACAACACAAGTTAATTTATACCAGAATAAATTTAAATGTAAATGTAAATCCATTAAGTTAATATTGTTTAAGCTAATTTTATTCAATTATTGGGACGTTGGAGAGGAAGATTTAGAAGTATTATTGCCAAATGAACATAAACTTGTTATAGCTGGTGGGTTTTTGTTTCCTTTGCCTTCCATTCATTTCGCAGCAATAACTGCGTGCATACAATTCGAGGCAAAATATTTATAATTTATTGCCTTATTTTTCGCCGATTATGTATACAATACGTTTATCAAATAATATAATTTAAGTTAGTTGATTTAAAAAAAACACAGTTTTATCCTTTGTCCATGTTTATATCCAATTACTCTATTCGCCTGTCCGGTATAGATGAATATCCGCATTGGGCCTTATTTATTTCATGTTTTGAATGAGCCAAACTATAAAATGATTGGTGACCTGGTGGTCTAGGTGTAAGGTGTCAGACTTCTGTGCTGGGGGTCCGGGGTTCAATCCTCAGTCTCGGCACAGATTTATCTGATTGCCAAACCCTTCCTTCACCTCTGACAAGACGTGTATTAATCACAATTTGTGGTTCGGATTCCACGTTAAACTGTAGGTCCTCCATTTCATCCCACAATCACCCTACCATTACACATTAGCGTAAGTGCGTATAACCCGAACGGGTAGTAAGACGCGGTGCTAATAATAATAATAATAATAATAATAATAATAATAATAATAATAATATAAAATGATTCTGATAGCAACGACATTTTTTGAAAATACAATTTTCTATTGTGGTGAACATTGATAATATTTTACTTTATTATTAGTGTTATTATATAGGTATTGATATTATATTTCAAAAGTGACTGCTGAAGATAACATGGCTTGACGTATGAATATATCGAAGCAATTCTAGTCACTTTCAAATATTGTTATTCCTGCCAGAATCTTACTATAAAAGCTTGGGTTGTATAGGTGCTAACAGAAACATCGTTTCCTAATTTATTTTATTTTTTAGCACCGCGGCTTACTACCCGTTAGGGTTATACACATATACTAACTATGCTAATAGTTTTAGGAACTACAAAGGTTATAGTTAGAGGAAGTATACGCGCATCTGCGTGGAGAAAGAGTAGAAAACAGTTTTGGAAAAACCTTCTTTAGTATACTCGACCTAGATTCGAACCTCGATCTCACCTTCATCGGTGATCTAGTACACTGCGAGAGTAGCGCCTTAAACCATGCTGCCACCGAAGTGGTTGTGCCCTAATTCTTGTACACTATAAAATATATATAACACAATATTTCAATCTAGGTTGATTCAAACGCCCCTTTCTTTCTTTCTTTCGACGGGTAAGGACCGGTCTCGTGAGATACACCCGGACGCACATGAGGCACACGTGGTCTTTCTGTCTGGGACACGCAAGCACACATTTAAAAAAAACAAGTGAAGCAGGAAATGCGTGATGTAGTAGCAGGAATTCCTGAAAGACGAGGAGACTCTAAGAGGGACTGATGGGAATGCCTCTTTGGCCCCCCTGCACTAAACATAGAACACATCTCCTCTTGATAGCACTCTTGAGTCTAGACGTTGGGGGATAAAGAGGGGGTTAGGGTGTAGGGAGATTGCTACTTCTCAAGGCGGATGGAAAGGAAAGAAGACTTGCCAAAGGTTTATGTATAATGAATACAATTTTTATAGAAGCTAAAATTCCAACAATAACAGACCATAAAGGGCTGTCCTTAAATAATTAGCAAAGGTCTTATAGAGGGAAGAAGGGGTGTTCACTATTTTCTTGCGTTTTCTTACGAGGGGAAGGGGAGTCAGAATCCATCTCACATAAGGTTTTTTTTATCACTGTTTATAGTGAGACAAAATCTAAAAAAAAAAAAAAA